>JAPYZJ010000136.1:0-74905 GCA_030522765.1 Ophioninae sp. B BG-2022a
CCAAATAAACCTCCATCGCATAGAAGAAGCCTACTCTACGACCTTTTGAAATATCATGATTTCTGAGATTCTGGAAAAGTGGCCAGGGAAGACGAAAAAATTTTTTTTCCGTTTTTAAACTCTTAAAAGGGTCTATTTGATCGGAAATTGTCCGCTGATTATGAATATCCCCGAGTTTTTTCCGAAAGTGCAAAATTAGATTGAGAAAATTTTAAAAACATTTTTGAAATATTTTTTTGACATTTTTCCTTAGAAAAGGAGTTGAAGGCGGAAACCAGAGGTGACTGTGAGGACTCCGGGGATCGGAATGTTGAGTTTGAGGACAATATAACAGTAGGGTAGTTTGGAACCTCTAAAAATCACCCATTCCTCATACCTTCTCGTGTGTATGTACAAAATAACAAATAAACCGTGTATCGACGTCTGGGTTTTCCTATAAGCAAGAAAATACAGCGAGGAGTCACGAGGAACGCGAGAAATTCGCGAACGCGAAAAAATTCACCCATGGTGTTGAATAAAGGTAAAACGGTTGCTGGAGGAGATAGACGAGGATGGAGTTGGCCCGTTTGGGTTCCAACCACCTTGTCATTTTGTTCGAACCGAGCACGTCGGCAAACGACAAGGAACAAACTTTCCAGCCCTTCTCCCTTTCAGATAAAGGTACACGTGTGTGCTCCTAGAAACCTTAAAGGGGCTTCTTTCATTTTATCTTTAAAAGTATATTTGAAATACTGGATATTTTCGATAAAACCTAAAACCAAAAATTACGCAAATATATGTAAAATTGTCTCGAAGACGAAAAAAAAAAAATTTGTTGCATTTTAGATGTGCAAATGAAAAAATATCTGAATCTTAGTAGATATAAAATTCAACCTCGTTTTTCTGTCACTTTTCAAAAAAATCGTTTCGTAATAATATTCGGGTTAGATAATTAAAAATCAACAAAAATATCAATAATAATAATAATAACAATAATATTAATGTTAAATATTAACAATTAAATTATAAAGTCTAATATTTCGAAAAAAATACTCAAAAAAGAATTTAAAAAATTGCAGTTCACTAAAAAGTGAATAAAAATTTTAAAAAAGTACATTTTTTGTCAAACTTTTTCCAGCTCTCATAAAACTTCGGAACGATAAATTCAGCCCCCTTAAAAGACTTTCCCTGCGGTGTCAAAGCTAAGGGTGGAAGGGAGCAAAAAAAAAACAATTCGTGAGGGTGAAATTCCTAGAATTATTGCTCCTGTTACAGATGGGTGTCACAAACTATGAGGCAGCATACGTGACGAGTAGGGACCCTTAAGGGGACAGACTTCTCGATTCTTGGATGCCCTATCCGATATCAAATTCCTTTCGGCACTTGACTCCATACGGTGCTCCTCTACAGATATATCATCCCCATGACGATACGATGTTACAAGATTTTTCATGGGCCGTCGAAGCCGAGAGGGCCCAATGGAGGGCGCGTTACTAAATTGATATTGGTACACTATCGATCCTTTTTCATATGTATGGGGAATTCCGATTCAAATTCACCCTAGACCAATGATATCCCCCCATGAATCTGCAATCCCCCATGAATTCTATAATCTTTCGAAAAATGCAACCCCCTTAATCGGGGCTGACAAATTCGGCAAACGATTTTGTGATAGTTCAACCTCCTTCAAGTGGATTCAATTTTTTCAGCTGATTTTTCGTTTTCGTTACATTTTGAAAAAATACCCATTTTTCGATGACGTATGGGAACACTGGATTGAAAGATGGTGGAGTATCATGGGGATTATTAATGGCGAGGAAAAAATGGAGGGTTGCGGGTTTCGAACCTTTTTTTTTATGGAAAAAGAATCGATTTATAAAAATGATATTTTTTACTTTTTGAGAAAAGTTTATTGGAATCCAAAAAATATCATATATCAATATCATATATCAAGCTTAATAATTAATAAAATTGTTAATGTATTATTTCGTCACTTACTAATTCAACATTTCTGACATGTTGATTTTTTCTTAATATATTTGGAATAATTAATTCACTTTTTCTACTAATAATCCAAAATAATAATTTAATTATTAATCGAAAATAAATAAATCGCCAAACTTTTTAATTAATTCATTCCAAGCAAAATGAATGTTTTAAAAAGGTTACCATTTTAACAATAAATATAAAATAACTTTTTTGAAGCTTAAGTAAATTTTTATTTTCTGACTTTTAAATAATGGTATTTTTTATTATCCACTGAGCTACTCGATTTGTTAATTTTTTATTTGGAATAGTATAATTTAACGAACGTTCGAATATTGAAAAAGGGGTTAATAATGGCAGTTGTGACAATCCATTTTATTGACATTCAGGCCACTAAAGGTTAGCATTTTCTCCGAGAGGAAATAACGAGAGCAGTCTGCCCGGGAACTTTCCCCCGAGGAGGATAAATACATTGATATTCTCACGGAGACCGGGGGACGGAAACTTTTTATGGAAACAACTGAACCAGTCAAAAGCGTCGTTACCGCGTTGTTCTAACGGCATCACTCCGGGTATGACGTGTTTCCTCCGCACTCGTAAATTTCGTGCAATTTTTAAAATCCAGTTACGGAACGCGTTTTAATGGTCCGGGCCGTTAAACTTTTGCGTAACCCATTTACGTCACGTCTCTTACCTAATGTATTTATATTACGTTTTTCCCGCTAGCCCAATACCGGAGATTTATCGCAGACATGGAGAAATGTACCAAGATACGAATTCCCGAATGAAATGTCCTTTTTATTTTACTTTACGGTTTTGAAAAAAAGCTATACTGAATTATGTGAAATGTCGATTACTTTGATCGATCGATATTTATTAATATTAATAAATTCATTGGCCTGTTTGTATTCGTTAAAATTGTTTAATTTCTCAACCAGATAATAATGTTTGATGAATAATTAGCAACAACTATTTGACTATTGATCAACTAATTTCATTAATTTTTAAACACTGAGTATTGAATTTAACTGATTATTTAAAAAATATTAAGTATTAAATTAAATCGATTAATTTATGAATATTAAATATTAAATTCATTTAGATTAAGTATTTATTAATTTGATTAATTTATTGACCAATTAATCAATATTGATTAATTGTCTGACCAATAAATACAGATTAACATTCATAAATAGATCAACTAATTAATATTGATAAACTATTCGACCAATCAATATTAATAAAAATAAAAAATTTAATTTATCAATTATACCAAAAATAAAATAAAAATGCCCACAAAAAAATTGGAAACCATAATAATAACAATACTAACAATCCTTCAATAATTTATTCAACATTAATAAACCAAGCATGAAAAAAAAACATCAAAAATTCCCAAAATCACTACTGACTAGAATAACCGCTAATTTTTCAACGGTTTTCGTCAACCCGGATGTGCAGGCCTCGGTTCGTGCAGGGGGTCGCGATCTCGGCGAGTGCATCAAGCTTGTCCGTGCCGTGTACCGCTTTCAAGACGTCACCCGAACGTTGCGAATTTTTCTTGAACGATCGACCAGGTGCGCATGCGCGAACGTTCAAGAGGACACGCTGGAAGGAGCGCAGGTAGATCGAGCCTGGAGGATAAGGGGTGCGATGACGTCCTCCCCCCCCCCCTCTTCACCGCGACTCCCCGCCACCCCTCGAGGTCGGAACGTATTGCAAAGTAATCGAAAGAATCGCGGGAACACGTCGAGGTGATTTAACGACGAAGAGGACGACGGTTGGAGTAACGTCGCGACCACGATCAGTCGGGAATCCGCGTGCGGTGACCGCAAACGCGGTGGCGGTTAATGGTCCACACTCATCGATGCTTGATCACCGCGGTGTCGCTTCGAGGGCAGGGGACGATAAGGAAGGAGGGGGGGGGGGGAGATGCAAACCGTAGGGAAAATAAACGAAATTGGACACCGCACTCGGTACTGTCCTGTCGATCGCGAATCTCGTTGGACGTCACTGGGGTGACGCGAGGTCCGAGGTGAAAAAATTCGAGACTCACTTCCGGTTGATGATTTTTTTTCTTCGAAATTGAGAGTCAAGGATTTGGGTTAAAAAGAGGGTAAAAAGGGGGTAAAAAGGAGGTAAAAAGGGAGTAAAATTGATAAGGGATTTAAAAGGGGATGACACGGGAGTATAGGGTGAAAGGGTAGTAAAAGAGACTAGAGGGAATAGAGGAGGTTGAGAGGAGACTGAAAAAAGGACTAAAAAGGGACTAAATGGAATATACATAAAATCCGATTTTGTTTTCATCATTTGAATTAATTTTTTTTCAAGTTAGAATTTTTATGGAAGAGTGTTTGGGTTTGTTTGGGTCTGTTTGAGTGAAGAGTATTTAACGATTATCGTATCTTTTTAAATTTAATAATTCGTAGCTATTTTATAATTTTGAATTTTACGTGAAAAAATATCTGGCTTTGTTTGGTTTTGTTTGGGTTCAACGTATTTAATGATTATCGTTCGTTTTATAATCTGATAATTCGTAGCTATTTTATGATTATGAATTTTGACCCGAAAAAATATAGAAAAAAAGAAAATGGGAAGGAAGAATCCGTGTTCGCAGGAATAACAACATAACCCATCTGTTTTTACGAAACCCCGTAATTTCACACCGCGTCGGAATAAACCTGCGAGCGATTGAACCCATTAAGAAGCTTTAATTGGCGACAGGAACGTTTAAGCGTGAACTACAGATTTTTTTATCCCAGCTGCGCAGTTTCAAGCCGCACTCGAGAAAATACGTTGGTGCGTGTGTGTGTGTGTGTGTGTGTGCACAAGCGGATATGCGCGGTTGGCATACGTTAGGAAGAAACGCGAGCTGCACCACCAGAATTGCCTTTTTTCTTCTCGCCCCCTTAACGATTTAAGTGTGCAATGCTCGCATCGCATATTATATCTCGTTATCCTCGTCGTACATAAAGTCTGAACGTGACTTGCAAGCTGGACGAAGTTGGGGATTAAACCAGTGCCTGGTATTGTCGAGACCGAATCCTGAACGAATTGTCGACTTTTAACGCTCGACCTTACTCCTAACACTTTTAAATACATTTTCTAAATTATGTTTAAATTGTTCCAAATGTTCCAAATAATGTTCAAACCATTTTAAATGTATGTTCAAAGTCTTCTAAATAATGTTTAAACGATTCTGAATAAATGTTTCAAATATTGTTCAAGTTGTTCCAAAAATGTTCTAAATGTTCAACATTATGTTCAAACCATTTTAAATATATTTTAGAAATCTTCTAAATAATGTCCAAACTGTTCTAAATAAATGTTTCGAATAATGTTCAAATTGTTCTAAATAGTTTAAATAATGTTACGAATGTTTCAAATAATGTTTAAACAATTCTAAATAAATTTTAAAATCTTTAGATAAATTTCAAACTGTTTTAAATAAATGTTCCAAATAATCTAAATAATGTTCATACTTTTATAAATAAAAGTTCAAAATAATTTTACTACTTAATGCTCGCATTATTTAAAATAATGTTCCAACTATACTAAAAAAACTTTCCAAAATAAACGTGCAAACTGAAAGTGAAAAGTAAAAAAAATGAAAATTGTTTTGATAATGGATCTGCAGGGAAACGATAATAGGTAAAGCCTTTAGCTTCTATTATGGTAACGGTGATCCTAATTACTTGTTGCGTGACATTTTTACTGTCACTCGACAATAAACTTCAGGTTGCGGTTCCCCTCGACGATATTACCGTCTCGTCAAAGCGGAACTTCTCCGACGTACCCCCGTCTAGGGATTTTCCTAAAGATGGCTTCGCCGGAAAGGTAATTCTCCGAGAAATTTGTTCAAGAGTATAATGTACCTGACAAACGTGATCAAAGTAAGTGAAAGTCTGCGATGCATCAACGTTATTAGAGAATAAATGGGAAGAAGCCAAGCTCTTTCGTGTAGCGTTAGAATCAGCTGAAAATAATTCAACGAGCGTCCAGTGTTGATTTATTTATTTATTTGTGCATTCGTTCACTTATTTAATCATTTATTCATTCATTAGTGTATCTATTTATTCATTTTTACTATTATTCGATTACTCGTTTATTTATTGATCTGTTGAGTTATTAATTTATTAATTTATTCATCCATGTATTTACACATTCACTCATATATCCATATATAAATTTATTCGCTTATTTATTTAATTATTAATCGATTAATTAATTAATTTGTTTTTTTTTTCATGTACTCATTCATTCATTCATTTACTCATTTACTCATTCATTCATTCATTCATTCATTCATTCATTCATTCATTCATTCATTCATTCATTCATTCATTCATTCATTCATTTATTCATTCATTCATTCATTCAAATTAATTCATTAATTCATTAACTCATTTATCTGTTTATTAAATCATTCACAGATGAATTAATTGATTTAACCCAGGTCAGATAAGCCGCGAGGAAAAAAGTGGGCTAATTCGCAATGCCCGGTCTTAACTGAATCGGCACGTCACATAATTCGAGTCTTGTCCACCTGGCAGTGTAATTCGATGGGCAAGACATGTATCGTGTAATGCACAGGTCTCGAGGCTTCCCGTATCCATGGGGACTTTTTTTCCTCGTCCAAGCTCGGGTTATAACCGCCCTCTTATCGCAGCTTAATGAAATTCATTCTTGGTAGAATTTCCGTCGCTACCGCGTGCTCGTCAACGATCCACCGGCACGTACCACGGTGGCGTGGCTTCGGCCAAGCTCGGCGCGAAGACTCGACGATCTTCACCGTCCTCTGTGCCGGCGAGGGCGTGGAGATCGCAGCCTCCCTTTATCCTTCCTCTTATTATTTATATATATTATTATTACTATTACTACTATTTATATAATAAGATAATTAAATATTATATTTTTTGTTGGTATTTATTATTTGTATTATTATTATTTATTTGTATTATCTATTATTGTTATTATTATCAATATTACCACTATTTTTTAATATTTTTTATTTCGTTTATAAAATCATTTTTTTTTAGTAATTATAACAAAAAATATTATTTATACAATTTAATTTTTTCATTCGATTCGGTCCAATAAAATATCAAATCAATATCACGGAATTTTCATTACTTGTTTATTAGCTAATTCTACTGTAATCAATGTAACTCATTCAACGAATACAATATTTGATTATTAATTAAATTTAATTGCTTGAATCCTTTTTCATTGAAATTAATATAACTTCGTACAATTTGGTGCAATTTCTCTCTCTCTCTCTCTCTCTCTCTACCCTTTTCGTCGTTTCATCTCTCCTGGCATAATAAACGTCATAATATTATCGTCGTGCCGTGGCGGAGTCTTTCGCACAGAGGACGAGAGTAATTCGCGTACTCGGGTCCCCGCTACGACGAATCCTTTTCTCCGTTCCAAATGCATTTCGTGAACGTGCGTCAACCCTCTTCACCCGCCCCCCTCCCCCGAGCCCTCTCCTAATTTCCTTCGTTTTTTGAATTTCTCATCCGATTTATTCACTTTTTTAATGTTGATACAATTTTTCGTCAACTTTGATGTCTCAAGGTCATCGTCGAACGGTCACCATCCAAGTATTGGATTTTTTCATCAATGACGTTATCATTCGTATTTGAAGCCAATTGGATAGCCCAATCACGAAAAAACAGTAATTTTCGACACTGATGAAAAAAATCTTTCTTTTGTTGGCTCTTGTTGGGTTTGTTTGGGTTGGAGGTGGGGACACTTGGCAAGTTTCTTCCGGAGTACAGTCGCACCGCAGCATCTCCGAGAGACGCATTCCTCGGATTCTCATTCCGCTCTAGTGGGACACAAAATTGGAGTCACCGCCGCATCGTTTAATTACACGCTCGAGGCCTCCCCGTGATTTCTCCCCAGACCGTGGTTTTCTCGCGGTGCAGTTGCGCGCTGATGGGACGCGAGAAATGTCGGGTTGGCACACCGCGGGACTGATACCACTCCGCGTTGAAATTCGTCGATCATCGACAATCCGAAAAATTCCGGAATTTACTTTTGAATACTTGAAATATTTGAACAATTAAATCTTATTTTTTTATTCAATTATTTCAATCGAAGGGAATTTCGATAATTAGTGTATTTATATATGAAGTAGAGAATTAATTGGGATATCGAAGGAACGATATATCATGATGATGAAAATGGAATCTGGAGAAAAAAATATTTTTGCGAAAAATAAATAAGTAGAAAGATAAATTAATTACGTAATTACTAAAAAAGTTGAGTAATTGATTTGTCTTTTTTTGAATTTCATTTAATTTCGTTCGGTAAACTTAATGAAATCTAAAGGTAAATTTGTTATTTAATTAAATTGCACATTCAATTAATTCAAGTTCATTTAATGTACAATAAAATAAAATAAATTCAATTTTCTAAAATCTTATTTAAATTACATTTATATTTCCCATTAATATTAAAATCAATAAAAATATTAATTGAAAAAAATTAATTTATTGATTGAATCTTTTCAATTTTGTTTTGATCGGCGAGATCGCGAGGGATCTCGTCGTCGTAAATTCCGAGCGTCATCAATCTCATTGGATCATTATTCTTGGACGATTCTCCGATGAGGTAATTTGTCATCATTTCTTCGATTGGAATATGTCCAGCGCAATGGGTTCCCTTCGATCAAATTGTTATCCGAACAACGCGTACCGTTCGAGCGCAACGATGACGGTTTTTTCGACGACCGTTCAAGGACGTCTCGCAGGGACATCCGTGACCCTTCTTCGCGATGTCGTTGAAACGCACTGATGGTTATTGTCCGCGAGATGACAATGGTCATCATGACTGGCAGCGCTTGCCTTCATCAAAGCCATCATCAAAGAGCTTCTCCTGCTAGTTTTTAAAATTTTTTAAGCTCCACCAATAATGGAAAAATTGACGACATTTTTTGGAATATTTATTTACCGTTAGAAATACCAAAAAAGTACTAATTTAAGAAACTAAAACCGTAGAACAAAACTGAGTCTAAACAAAGTCTAATTTGACACTTAAAAATTAAACCCAAACCTGAAGAAGATCGGTATTAGGTAGACATTAAAAGAATCCAAAAAAGCAACCCAAAATAATTCTTTTTTGTCCAATTTAAAACGAAAAAAGCTGGTAAATCCAAACCCAAACCCGAACAAAGTAATTTTCGTCAACTTTAAAACCAAAAAAAGCTAAAGAACTAAACCCGAACCCAAAGAAACGTTTCGTCCAAATTAACATTCAACAAACCCAAACAATAAATCCGTTCAATAAACCCAAACCCAAACCCAAACAAAGTAATTTCCGTCGAAGTTGACCCGAGCAAATCCAAACAAAGAGGCAAAGCAAGCAAACCCAAGTAATTCCAATTGACGCGGGTGATCGAGTTCAGCGATTACAAGTCATTGTCGTCCGAGTTCACCTATCCGGTTTACGTGGAGGTCTCAGCGGGCAACGAAGTGGCGTTGAACGCGACACCGGAGTTACACATCGATCTGAACGTCCTGAAGCGTTTTCTCTCTCTCTACCTCTCTCATTTTCTCTCTCTTTCTACTTCTATCTCGCAAGATACGGAAGTCGTACGTTTAACGCGCGGAGGCTTTTGCTACACGGATGGGTGTCCGTGTGTACACGCCGGTTCATGGAAGGACCTGGAAGGCGCAACTTCGCTGGACCTCTCAGCTGAGAAGACCAGATAAAGGCGAGAAAGCCAAGGCGCCGTTCGCAAACGCACACATAAACCCGGACCAACACCGATACACGACTATAAGTTCTCTACCCTCTTGGCCAGGAGATGGGACCGCCAAGGCACGGACGAAGATAAATGACATAATATCGTGCCGGACTCTGCCCTCGCGCCCAGATCTTCGTCTGTGTAGGAAAGTGCTTTTCCAAAGGGATTTCTAGGACCGTCTTCAAACTTCGAACTCTACACATGCCTTTGACCTAACCGTTGGATGAACGCCGGTACGCTTTTTCAAATGTACCAGGATTCTTTTGGCTTTTGAAGACCAAGCTGGTGCCTGTGATGGAGAAAGGGACCTTTGGAGAGGGACTTCTAGGATCGTTACCAAAGTTGGGGCTCTCTATGGTACCAAACTCAAACAAACTCAAACAAGCAAATCGTTGGATGAACGTTGGTACACTTCTTCAAACGTACCAGGATTCTTCCAGCTTTTAAAGACCAAGCTGACTGACTCTATGGTAAAAGGGATATTTGAAGGACTTCTAGGATCGTCATCACAGTTGGGGCTCCTTATGATCTCTAATTTTCGTCATCAAAGTTGAACCAATGCCATCATACTTGCCAAAGATAATCCCAAAACTGTTCCAGCTCTAAAAGCCACCTTCTACAATTCCAGGTCTTCAAAGACCCCAACAGCAGAAGTATACTTTCCACGTGGTCGTGGATCAGACTTGAGCAGGAGAGGGCAAAGAAGTTTTTTGTACTATGAAAAAAAAATCTTGACATCGGTCGTGCCTCGATTGGTCCCATTCCTGGATGCCTCGTTTCCTGACACGACAATGAAATCGGGGAATCCTTGATCAGACGGAGCTCTCAGAGATGGAGCTCCTCGAAGAAGAGGAAGAGGCTTGGATGAAGAAACATGTTCGAGGGGTGGAGGGGACGCTTGGAGAGAGAAATGGTGAGAGATGGTGATATATCGGAGAAGAAGGAAAGACTACAGAGGGGCAGAAAAACGAAGACATAAGCTTGGAGGGGCCCACGAGCTCTGGAGAAATTGCTTTTCCACTGGTGTTCTTGGCTGCCCGGAAAAGACTCCAGGAGAACTTGGACCGAGAAAAAAAATAGAGAGGAAAATCGAGAGGGGGAAGGTGGGAAAGGACTAAGAGAAAAATCGGTTGGTGGCCACCGAGTTCCCTACTCGTTTTCCGGTCTCGGATAATCTAATTTCATCGGTATCCCTGCGAAATAAATTTTTATTGCCACTGAAGCTCCCAGCTTGGACCAATGGACACCAAAGAGGGGGAAAGAAAATTCTTTTATTTCACCTTTCTTTGTTACCCATCGCTCTTCATTTCTTTATCCTCGTGTACTCCGATACGACCTGGGTTAAGGCAGGAAGACCATTTACAACCTCGAAAATTACAGATTTCTCATGATTTTTTTTTCATAGCAAGAATACACTTAAACATTTGAATATTTAAATATTTTTTGTTTCATATTTTTATTGTTTGAAAAAAATATATACACTTTTTTTCATGCTAATTGCCTATCGTCTAAATTAATGTTTAAAAGAAGATTTTTAAATAATTGACGCACTGCTGGAGTCCTCCCTCACTCTGTAATTATCCGAAAAAGAAAAATCAAAATGATTTTGAAAGATACGACCCATACGCTGTTAGTGAACTATGATTTTTGAAATATATGCAAAATTCAGGAAACGGCAGCTTACTGAAGTCAATTTTGTAATTATTCGCTATATTTAACAACAAAAGTAGCTTTTATTTTTGGAATTCAAAATAATATTTCGATTCATTGACAAACTAACAATACAACGAAGATGTGTGACAAATTTGATCGAGATCGGAATTTTGCGAAAATTCCAACAAAGCTTGGAATTTTGAAAACAAGAGAAACGGTTTTTTCAAATTTGTAAATGGTCGAATCGAAACGCGGATCGAAACCTTTCAGTGTTGAAAGAGTAATTAATGATAAGAGATTCAAAATCACCGTGACAACCCTCTTATTCGATATTCCACCCTCGTAGGCAATCATCCACTTCTCCATCCCGCCAGATCGGTATGAAAAATTTTCACTGAGATTTATCACTCGGATGTCTGCGAAATGGAATTTATGCTCCACGAAAAAATAAGGGCTCGGTTTCGTCTGGTGGAAACTGAAGGGTTTTCGGGTAGCGGGAAATCTGGTGATGAGATTCATGGAGTGTGGAAAAACACCGGGGTTGAACGAGCACCGATTTCTTTAGGGTGGACGAAATCGGTATTCCATGGGGTATGATTTTTCGAGTAAGGAAAAAATCGGTATTTTATGGTTTTTGATTTTTTTTACTATGAAAAAAAACATACATTCCACGGTATTTAATATCCAGATTTTTTACCAAATCGGTATTGCCTCAAGAAGAGTATTGAAGGTAGGTGTCTAGTCTAGAGAGCGAAAAATCGCAAAAAAATTTGAAAATTTTTTTTCTCGGCTTCTATGCTAGATAAAACAATAAATTTTTATCCAGAATATTGGGTAAACCGTATAGAGTAGAAAATATATTTTTTTATTTTGTCCAACATTTCATAAAAAATTCGTAGAGGGCGCCAAAGACGAGGCTGCAAAAAAAGTTTCCCATGGCGGACAGACATTTTTCTAGACTAGACACCTACCTGAAACGAGTAAATAAAAAAGCCACTTTTTTATCGTCACCCTGTATACACGGATGCACCTCCCAATAAATTCCAAATTGTTCCAATGTTGCCAATATTGGCTCATAAAAACCGTGTTTATATCCAACCACACTAGATCCCTACAAATCTAGTAATTTTATACAGAACTCGGTTGGAAAGACGAACAGAGAGAAGTGAGATTAGGTTATGAGACTCTCACTTATTAAGTTAGCAGGAAAGAGATTTTTCCAAACGCCAAGTACCGAGAGGTTAGCCTTTCCGAGATTTTATCGAGGAACGAAACGAATTACAATTCTCTCTATTGCGTTTGTACATTTCCCAGACTCCTCTCTCTCTAGCCCTCCTCGTGTTCTCAACGACTCCGAGTAATAACAGTGAAACGTTGAACGTACGCGATCGGTGCTCGCTTTTTTTCATTTCTAGGGAATTTACTGTATCACCAAGACGAGCAATCTCAAAAGTGATTGGCCCTTTTTTCTCCCCCTTCTCCCTGCCTTGATCCGATTATTGAACATTCCCTGAGAATAACTTTTCAAAAATTAAAAAAAATTTACCAATTATAGTTTCTATTCCGTTTGCTCAACGAATGCAAAAATATATATCCGCGAAGATACGGATTTTTAGTGGTCGTATGGATGCTCGTAATATGGAAATGTGCAGGTATTACGTGGACCTTGAGAAATGCCCGGAGGGGTTAAAGGAGGGGGGGGGGGGGGGTAGGGGTCTGTAAGGGAATCTCAAGAAAGGGAAGAGATACTGGTGTATGATATAGGGACCGCCCGTCGTGACCCCAAATGTCCCACGTTATATTTGCTGATTCAAGAAAATCGTAACAAACACATAAACACGTAAAGATCCACATATACAGGGTGTGGCGTAAATAGTGGTCCATCGTTAAGGATTCGGTATACCAGATAGTAAACTATAACATATTAGTATTTTCACCATTTTTATCCAAGGGTTTCCAAAAGAAGAAAATTTTCGTGAAAAATGATGTTTTTTTATGGATTGTATTTTATTTACGCCAAACTCATTTTTTCGGATTCCTTTATTATTCAGCAGCATAGAACAGAAATAAGAATTAAAACGTAATGGTTATTGTTGAAAATACAGACAAATTTGTAATAGAATATTATAAATTCGGCAAAAAAAAATTTTGATAAGAAAATATTTATGCCACACCCTGTATATTTACCCTTTTATATATAAAAAATATATATATACGTCCAATCGTATATGAATGCGAACAAACCCAAACAAACTCGAATTTATATATAAATGTGTATATATAGGTAAATATGTATATATTTATATGGATATATGAATATACACTGAAAAAAAGTGAAAGGGTTATACACAAATCTATAATCATAATTTAACCTTAACACGAGCTCCAGTATTCGATTTTATACATGGAGGATACAAACATGAACGTGTTAGTAAGTATACACTTATAGCATACAGCGATAATAGGAATCAACTGGGAATCAGCGAGAGCGAATAAAATCAGATTACCATGATGGAACCACAATAATTGTTGAGGTTTCTCTTTTTGTACAATTTATGTTGATGTACCGGGTGAATCGGTGGAAAAATGTACACTCGAGGATTATCATGAATATTGGACTAAGACCAGTGAACAGGTTAGCCTAATTGCCAGGATATGTATTTTTGGCGACTCGGGAGCTTGGTGAAAAAGTCAAGCTCATTAAAATATTTTTTACATTTTTTATTTAGAGGAGAACTGAAACTTTGTTTTTTGGGATGTTTGGATAAAGGGAAAGTTTTAAAAATAACAACTTTTTATTGATAGGTATTATGTAGGATTTTAAATTTGATTTTAGCCTTTAGTCATCTTATTTATGTATAATTGAAAATTTGAGTGGCATGTCGAAAATGAATGCCTGAAATTTGAATGGTTGCAGATTTTAAATAACCGCAATGAACATTTTCTTTTGTTAGGTTTTCTTAATTTCAGATGTGCACTTGAAATTCAGCTTAATTTCAAAAAAGCGTTTTTATCTTTAAAAAAGCTTCAAAAGAGAATTCAATTTGGACCCCTAATTGATAGGACTTAATTTGAAGTCAAATGAAAAAAATGATCGATAACAAGGAATAGATCGAATTATCGGTCACCCTGTATATAGATGTATAAACGTATATATTATTATTACGAAGGGTCGAGTGAGCGAAACGGCAATACGAGGATCCAGGGAAGGAGTAACTAGTACATTAATAATTATCAACCGGTATAGAGCAGGGACGAAGAAATAGAGGGTTACGCGAGACGTCATCGTAAACTCCGATATGAATGGGCTGACGCGTCGGATCTCTTATCTCCGGTGAGAAACGTAATACGCGGTATGAGCTCGGTGTATGAAGGAACAAGCTCGAGTCGCGGATATACAGAAGAGCCACCAGGTAATACGAGAATCGGAAATATAGGAGGAACGAGGGAGCACGTGAGCATTCGCTAGGCCTAGGAAATAAATATGGAAAATGCGAAGTGAGCTTGGGGGGAGGGGAAAGCGAGTGAAAAAGGGCAAGAAGGCAGGAGAACGAGGGGTGCGTCCTCGATGGTAACGTAACGACTAGATGCCCGGTGAAATGTGAAAAATCGTATACACACGAGAGAATTCTGTACCTACCGGGTGATTCATAATTCTCGGAGTTCTCTGGATCGAGAGCATACTTGATGAAAATGGTATATTCTTATAGAGAATGAAATTCCGAACAAAACGCATTTTGAATAAATGTCCTGCGATCAAAATTGGCCGAGATATGCCCTGATGAGTATAAAGCTGAGCCACCTTAGCACAGCAATCACTCTAGCACGTTTTTTTTCTACTTGTATTAAAAAATCAAAAAAATCTTCACGGTGAATCTTTTGCTTTATCATTTTTCATCGTAAAAAACAAAAATTTGAAGATAAAAAAAATGCACCTTCCCGAAGGTGGATTCGAATCTTGGACCTCGTCTTGCTACATACGGTACTTTTCTACTTGAACTTTGAACGGACACATCTCGGCCAATTTTTGTCGTACGAAAATTTCAAAAAAAGGGTTTTACTCGTAACGATTCGATCTGTATTTTGGCGAACCCGAAATTGACGATTGCGAAACACCCTGTACATCCAGTTTCTTTCTTTAGTTCACGTGGATTTCTATCATCTCCAGGACTTATCCCATTCTACCCTCGTCTTTCCTTTCTCATTTCTTATTTTTTGGTACTGACAAGCAAAGAGACGTAAGTCGCAAGAATCAATACGTACGTTGACGCAAGCTACGCTACCTTATTTGCTAACAGTCGATTTACATCCCTCCCGAGAGAGTCAGAGAGAGAGAGAGAGAGAGGAAGTGGAAAAGATCACGGATGTTTCTGCCACGAATATCGCCTCGCCAAAACCTTCTTTACGCCAGGCCGGATTTTCCGTATGCGCACCGTAGAGCCAGAGATTCTATTTTTCACTGTACCCTATACCCGGAGCAAGGCGACACCAAAGAGCCAAAGGGATACCATCGTCTCTCTCAACGAGGGGAGTCGTAAGAGGAAGAGAGTAAAAAAAAACAGGAAAAAAAAAAAAATAAAACAAATAAAGCTATATCGATGCGAGAAACCCCGAAAAAGTTTGCCGCCGAGTTCACAATCGAACGTGCTTCTGGATATGTTCGCCCTATCGCAGCTGAAAGTATTTGCATAACGTTTTTCCCCGAATAAATAATTGTTTTGTCGATAAGGTGAGATGGGCTGGTTGAATATTATTATTTTTATTGTGATTTATATTCTTATAGACAAAAAATATCAATAATCAATTTAGTATTAATAGTATATAAATAATTTAAAAAAGGTATGAATATATAAGATAATAACATAATAATGTTATTATTACGGAATTGTAATTTTATCATAATTGATATTAATTAAATATAATAATATGCATAAATTAATATAATAAATAAATGATGAATGAATATTATACTAAAATATTAATAATAAATATTTATATAAATATCAATATTTATTATATTTATTGAACAATTACTAAATAAATATTAATGTAATAAATAAATATAATAATATGCATAAATTCCCAATCAAGCCACGACGAATCCATGGTTCACCCAATACTTTGGTAACAGTTTATTAAGGAAATACTATCAAAAGAAAAATACGTGTGTGCAAGCGTGCGTCTAGGCATATCGATATTTTATCGTTTCGTACATCGCGAACCGTGAAATAGCGTAATAAATTTCGCCCTAATCCAGTCCCCTTTACCTTTTTTTTTGTTTTTGAAGTTCATGCATAGGTGTACCATTCGGCGAGAAAACGATTCGAATGTTATATCCAAAATTTCACCTGATAGCGGTTAAATCCACGAAGTCATTGACTTGGAACAATGGAGTAAGGCGAAGAGTGGCGAGCGGAGATACAAACTTCTTTCTCGTATACGCAGGGACCACCCTTGGGGCGAACCCTTGTCACATTCATCCCGAATTCGGGATACAAAACTGGCTGAATGGGATTAGGGTTGTTCCAGTTTGTACGTGGATACCAAGTTCGGGAGAAAGTTGGTGAAATATCGAGCGAGGAATTCCGATCAGCTTGGGTTGGGCTAGATTTTGTTTTTTTGAGCTATATTTAGTTAGATTGGGTCGGGTTACGTTTAGGTTAGATTGGGTTAGGTTAGGATAGATTGGGTTAGGTTTAGGTTGAAATGCAGTGTAATTTTTTTATTTCTCTAATATCTTTTCACAAATATTTTTCACAAGAACCTTCCAATGATTTTGTAAAATCCTTTTACCCCCTACGATCTCTTTTAGTTTTATAGAAAAATCAATTTTTAGATTAACTGATTTTTTATTTTAAAAAAAAGGAAACTATTAAATTTGGATTGTTCAATTTTTCTGTAGCATGAGTTTTCAGTTTTTTTGTTTTTATTTGTGTAGACACGATGAGGAATTTTCGAACGAAATAGCAAGTGACGTATTTTTGTATCAAACATCTGAACTAATGATTCTGAATTTTGTTTATTTTTTCATGCATTTTAACGTAAGTAAACGATAGAGAAAAATTAAAAAATATTATTTTTGTCCTGCAGTAAAAGAGATCATAAAACATAAGAGACGTTGATTCAATGATTTATGTTTTCTAGAAATTATTTTATGACTTATGACGAACTATATAATCCACTCTATTTAATAAATATATAATGATATTTTTTTATTTTCATTTTTCAAAATCGTAAAATTTGAAGCCCTTAAGGCTGACAGATTTTTCATTTCAAATTTCCAAACAAATATATTTAACAGGTGATTTCCCCCGTACAAAAATAGATGATTTTTTTTGCGGACTTCACATTTTGGGTCACCCTGTAAATATGTGTACACGAAAAGGGTCGATCAGTGGTGCGGTCATTTTATCGTCGCAGACCAGAGAAACGATTTTCCGTGTGGCTCGTGAAGAGCCCCAGAGGCGATGGGAAAAATTTCTGGTGATACTGGCTCTCCTATTTCTTCAAGTTTCCACCCTCCTGCGCCCACTTATTTTTCCCTCGGACTATTGGTCCAACGTAAAAACGAGTCCTTTCGCGTGACAATGATACAGCATTTTTGCTTGAACGTAAGGGTGATTGTCGATTCGAAACGCTTCTCGAGTGTTCCGAGACCACCGACGTCGAGGGGGGAGGGGGGGGGAGAAAAAGTTTTACTGATTTACTGAGGACGTGAATAGGGGGGGGGGGGGATGGAAGAGGTTAGGTACGAAGAAAGGTCGAGGTTTTTCTTGACCAAAGAATCTCCAGACAGAACGCCAAGAGGGTATTTTTAGGGTTGAAAATAAGGGTTGGAATGTGTTGCATTTTCTGGGGGTTGCAGATATCCGTGGCTGCGGATAAAAAATTCAGCTTTTTTGCTGCGCCTACATGTCCGTTATTGGAAAATGATAGATACGCTGCGGTTTTATTTTTTTTTCGTCTTTTTTTTTGTACTGATAGGAAGAATCAATTTTCGCGGTTGGCATGGATTGTTCGGTGAGAAAAAAATTGGGTGACCCGAAAAATGGAATTTTTTAATCTGCGGTTCGAGCTGCTGAAAAAATTCAATTTTATAGCCACACGTCTGGAGTTTAATTCGGAGCAAGGATTTGTTCGGGAATTGTTCATTTATTAATTTTTATTGATTTTTTTAACAGTTCATAGTTTTTTTTATGCGGTAAAATGCGAGCTTGACAACCGCTTTTTGGTAACAAAATTATTCTTTTTTTGTAGGAAATAAAACTTTTTTTGCACAAAAATAAAACTTTTTTTTCTGAAGCTTATAATGCTTACGATTTCCCTGCTCTTTCTTTAATAAAAAATCGACTCCTTTTTCCACTGCTCGTTATGCTCGTAATTTTGAAAATTTGAAAAAAGTATTCAGGCGTAAGGAAGATTTCCCAGATAATAAAAGTACGCGAACATTGGACCGTGTATAATAAACAAAGCGCTTTGTTTTTTTTTTGCAGACTTAAGTGACCTCCCTCGGAGCTTCAGTCCCAAAGAGTTTCGTCTCTATTCCGGTTGCGGGCGTACGATATACGAGGTAATAAAGCACGGTAGGTGTAGCTCACGTGGGGATCCAGTGAATTCTTCCGAATTACTCTCGTTAAGCTCGGTGACGCGAAACGTCGTTATTGCGAGTGGCATGCGTTCACAGGGTGTCCCGTTTAAATCAGGATTGTCGAATGACCTTCAACATCCTTGTACTTTCTACAAGTCGATTTAAAAAAAAATGTATTTTGGTAAAATTGTTCGTCGTTTGGAATACTTCAACTTTCGTTTGAAAAGTTTTTCTGTATCGTCAATAGTCTCGAAGATATTTAAGGGGTCGTTTCTGAGTGGGACACCCTGTATTAATCCGCGAATTCGCATTTGCGGGCCCTTCGAAATTCATATGTGGCGGGAATCCTCGCGCCGGTTACGTCACCGCTTTACGACGAAAATTGTCGAATCGTATAACTATGCTCCCGTTTCATTGCGTTTATGAGGCTTGATTTCACCGAGATATCTGCACCCAAGATTGCGTGTGAATGCGACGAATAAAAATTCCATTGTCACCCGAAAATCTTTAAGGTTCAAAAGGCACATGCTGAGATCGTAAGCTCCGCAAATTTTATTTATTCTGTTTTTTTGTCGTCTGATCCACGTTGACCTTTTCCCCTTGAACGATTTTTTTTATCGACATTGTGACACATGCATTTTAAGTATTTTTTATTATTTAAACAGTGTTGAGAATATGATTGTTTTGCAGTACGTGGTGTAACAGATAAACGAATATGTCAATTTAAATACATAAATATTTAAATTTTCTATTTATATATTGAATTTTTTATTTATGTTTTTTTATTCCTTAATCTGGTGGTTCAATTGTTGAGATGCGTTGTTATTTTTTTCGAATTTTATAGCGGATGAAAAATTGGTGTCTCGTAATTATGGAATATCTTCGGTCGTCTGACCCTCACTGACCTTTTCCACTGGTTTAATATTTTACGAGCTGCTGTGGAACACGATTTATTTTCGATATTTTCATCGCCCCGAATGTAATGATATTTTTTGGCACTTTGTGTTGTCGCAAATAAATATTTCTTTTTGTTATGCTATTGCAGTTCGATAAACAAAATGTTGACTGGTAATTATCGACTTTTTTGTCGGCTGACCCACGTTGACTTTTTTCACTTGCACGATATTTTATTCTGGCACTAAAGCAATTTGTTTTCGATATTGCTATTGTTTTTTAAAAACCTGTACACTTGTAAATGATAAGTAAATATTTTTTATGAATTAATTATTAAATAAAAATATTATTCTCGTAGTTCGATAAATCTGAAAACAAATTATAATGAATAAATATTGACTTACGTATGATCCTTGAGTACGGTCTCGATCTTATTGGTCGTAACGTTCCATATGAACACCGAACCATCGACGGAGCCGACAGCGATGTATTGACCATCCGGGCTGAACGTTGCCCTCGCCCAATCGCAGCCGACTTTAAAGCCGTCAGCACTATTAATTGAAAATGCATTGTACAATATTAAATAAGAATCCAAAAGTACATAAAAAAATTATAAATTATTTCAAATCATTGAAATCATTTAAGCAATAAAGTAAAACATTAATAATCTGGAAATAAATAATAAAAAAACATTTCAACAACAAATTAAAATTTATGTAATAAATATTCATTAATTTTCATAATTGCGAAACAAACACAAAATCGACTTTTAAAAAACTCAAACTATTTGGTCGTTAATTCGAATTAATATTTTTCGATTTATCATTTTCGTATTTTCTCATAATAATTTTTCAAACAATAATCATCTTTTCTTATGAATGAATTTTATTATTTTTTTATTTTCTATAGAACAATTGTCGTATGATAATAAATACAATTTTGGCAAAAATCAATTTTTGAAAATACAGATTGCGCTTGAAATTTGATTGAGACCGGCTCGTTAAATAATCAGTGAGTCATATTGATCGATTGCACTCTCGGGTTTTTTAATTTCGTTCACGCGTACGCGAATAAAATCGAGGAAAAACCGAGAGCAACGTTTTCTTTGTTTTTATCCGGAGGGAAGCGTCATTCGGGAATGGGACTTTTATTAATCAAGCGTTTCGTCCGTGAACGAGCTCTTTGACGCACACAGGCGTGAAGAATCATTCGCTCGGGTTGGGCGAGAGGATTCGCCTATGTCAATTAAAGAGTACTATAGATTTTTTGTTTTTCCTTTCCTTCGATTATTTTTTTTTATTTTATTTTTTTTTTCAATTAAATTTCGTCATATAGCATCTAGATATTGAATCCGCAGTGCTCTCGTGGACGATTGATTGATGGGACTGCGACGCGACACGATATCCCCGAATATACGAGTAGAAATATATGGAACGTGATATATAGAACGTGAAACCGCGTCATATGGCATGATGGCGGCTACAACATGATTTCCTATAATTCACCCCGATGCATCCGGAACAGCAAAAAAAAACTTTTTTAAACATGTTTTTTCAAAGCGTAGGTTTGCTCATGAAAAAAAAACACGGCGGTAAAAATATGAAAATTTTATTCATAATTTTGCTAAATAAAAAAAAAATACTTACCTGAACGATCCAACGATTTGTTTCATCCGGAGATCGAGAAGTTTCACCGTGTCGTCCCTAACGCAGCTCAGCAGATAATTCGCATCTGCAAAAAATTAAATAACGTAAATTGCTAATTACAAATTTTATAAATAGTGAATTTTCACAATATTTTTGATAACTTTCGTATTTAAAAACCATCTAAAATTGAATTAATTAAAATAAAATTAATTTTAATGTCGAGTATTATCAATATTGAATTACATCAATGACAATGAAAAATATAAAATAATTGAGTTTTGATGAATCACGAGGTTCGAGTTGTTGAATTTATCGTTATGGAGGAAAAATCGTTGCGACGAGCTTTCGATTATTCAATAATCAGAAGAAAAAAAAAAGTGAGTCGAGGTAAATCTAAAAGTCGTTCAATACATTTTCCTCATTATTTTCATGTAGCTCGCGAAGCTTCCTGCACGAGAAGGCGAAAGGTGAAAAAGCTGTTCCTTTTAATAGGGGCTCGACGACCGAGTGGAAATAACGAGGAAGCCGAGTGCAAGTTTTCCGTTTTCTCGCTTAATTCGGCCTTCCTCACCTTTATAATAAAAATTAATAAGAGCTTATTATAAACAAAACGGGGCGTTTTAATTGACGAGGCTTGGAGCTCGTAAAGGTTATTGGCAAAGCTTTTTCCTCGCAAAATATTGTGAGGCTTGATCCAATGGATGGACGTGCATGGAGGGCATTTCCGGGCACGGAGGGCATTTCAGCCACTGAGTGCAATTTAAACGCGAGGTAAGCTCCAGTCTACGAATAATTGCGAAAACGTGACGGAAATCATTTTCATCGCGTTTCCTCGATCCTCTTTTTCCTATTTACTTCTTGCTTGAATTACAATTTATTCATCATGAAAATTACAACAACGAAACATAAAGAAATAAAATAAAATAAATAAAGATAAATAAAATTAACATAATTTTTAAATAAATTCGATTTTTTATTGAAAAATAAATTTGAAATATAACGAATAAAACACAGTTATCAAAAAGCACTTAATTAACATTTACATTAATTTTTCAACACAAATTTCTGATTTTCCGGACTTGAAAAAAATCAACAAAACGATATTGACTAAAAGACATAAAAGAAACCTCTAACATAATTATTGTTTCATTTATAAATTCCACTAAAAAAAACCACGGTTTTCCAGGTCACAGGAAAACTAGAAAAAAAAATGCTATCGCTAAAAAAATGTATTCGCCTTTCAGATTGCATTGATTTCCCTGACAGCTATATTTAGTAATTATTTTCTACCATTAAACTGGACCAATCAACTTTTAATTAATTTTCATTTTTTGTCTTCAAAACCCACTTTCAATGCATGACAAATTTTTAAGAAATAATAATAACGAAATTAACGAAAAAATTAATAAAAAAATATTAAAATTCCAAGTCTAGTCGAGTATCGTTTTTTTTTTGCTTCTAGGAAGATAAGAGACGTCAAGGACAGGTGGATCTGGATCAACAGGTGTACGAGTGGAACACATCGAGTGTCACCAGGTATCGAGATATTTGGACGTAACCAGGTATTCCAAGCTTAGTCCACGCGTGCAAGGAACATTCATTCCATTAGTGGTTATTTCGATGGATCAGGCTAGCCAGATGAGCAGTAATAGCGAAATTAGAATAATTAATTAGCGAAGCCTATTTGAGGAGAAAGTGACGAGGCGCATTCTCGTCGCATACGAACTGAGTATATTCACTAACAGGATGGAATTTATTGCTATGCATGAATCCTCGAAGCATTAAATGATAAACCTCCGATGATTTATACGTCGTACAGGTATGATTTATGCACGGTTATTATTTAGAGAAAGGTGGTATAAATCGTTGAAGGAAGACACTTCATTTCTCAAGCCAAATTAAAATCCCAGCTCCTTCAAAATTATTCACACTTGCCTTTCCATATTTGTCCCATAAATTGTTCGTTATTTTTTAAAACCAAATATTTCGTTATTACGTCGACGTTCACATCGAATCTCGTTTATTATGAGGTTGCTGGAACAACTTCGATGCTCAGTGAACCTCGAAAATGCCAAATTCGTGGAAACTTGTTTTCCAATTATCGTGATATAATAACCGATAATTGACGATGATCTGGTCGAAATTTCTACGACGAGGAATTCTCGTGACAAACTCGCATAAAAGGCTACATTTTTTGGTTTAAAACTTGTCCGGGTATTTTAAATAAACGTTGTCACAACATTTATTACTGTAGAATTTAGATAATATTAGTGAATTTAATAAGTTAGTCAATTTAATGTAATTAATTATTAAACGTAATTTAATGAATTGCTGAATTTGATTTAATTAATCAGCGAATTTAATAATTTGCTTTTAATTTAAATTCATTAATTGGTCAATTAATTTGGTTATTTATTTTTATCTACAAGCAGAGCTAAATACCGAATTTCACAAAAGATTATAAACAATCGAAGCAGCTACAAATGCTTTTGAAAGAACTTTGAAACATACATAAAAAATGAGCTTTTTTCAATATTAAATTTTAAGCAATGACGATGTATATTTAACATAATATGAATTTAAAAATATAAGCAAAGAAAAACAACATAAACAATTTAAAAAAATTAAAATAATGTATGTTTTATTTAATTAATAATAATTAAGATTTCGTTTCACGTTTTCGACGTTTTCAATTTAATTAACGTACTCTTTTCGAGATTACGTTATATTTTTGAAGATTCATCAGCCTCCACTTTTTGCACATCAGGGGTGATTTTTTTGATTTCCCAGAGACTTGACAAATCCTCCAAACGTGACCAACGATAATCATTGTTCCCGAGAAATGCCGAAACGACGAGCTGCTCGTCGAGCAGTACTGAGATTCCAGTCAGGCGTCCCTTTCCCACCACCCTTCGTGTTATATCACTTGCGAATGAAGTATGACGAGGCATGATCGTGTATACTGCCAAGAATCACCAGACACGATTAACCCGCGAAACGCTCATTCAATTTCTCTTGGTAATCGAATGTGGATTAAAACGAGATCGTGACTCATCAATATGTATTTTTCAAGATTTTTCGATGATAAAATTGCTATTTTTAAAAAGTCTTCGATTTGTTCGAATTAATTTCATTTAATTCAAATTTATCTATCGAAAAAGGAAATAAATTACCACGAACGTATTTTCTTTTTTTTGAATTTTAAATTTCTGTTGAAAAAAGTTTTTATTTGATTATTTTTTAGTTCGAGATTCACTTCGGTTGAAATTTATTTATTCATATTAATCAATTTAATTTTTATTGACATTTTAATATTTCTTATAACTTTTTATTTGTTACAATCACAATTAATTTTTATTCGACTAAAATAAATGTTATTTATACATTATTTATCATATTACGATTATTGGTGTTGTAATTGAATTATTTATAAAATAATGTTTAGTTTTCTTTATTGATTAATTATTACTTTCTTGTTAACTTATATATTTCATTTATTTAATATAAGTAGACTTTTATTTTATTTCAATCAAAATTTAATGTACAGATGTAATTAATAAATATGATACATTTTCAAATAAGTTAAAAAGTGGTAGACATTTTTTTTCGACGTAAATTTTCATGCTGGTAATGTTTGATATTGAAACGGAAAAAAGTAATGTCCCGGTGAGTAAGAAGACAGTACGAAGTTCCGAAAGGGCAATTAAGAAGTTTCGACGCGAAGTTTTTTCCTCGTCGAAACAGGACGATATCGCGATAGAAACGTGCGCGCTTCCCCCCGTCGTTGAATTCGAGTCTCCTCGAATTATTCCAACGATAAAGGAGAAACGCGTTTTTTTTTCTGAGCGAGTGTTTTATTCGCTAATTAAGGGGGCTCGAGAATTTCATCGATGAACGTCGAAGCATGTTGATTTTTTCTGCACTCGTTCGTCCAGTAGAAATTAAATTACATACCTCTCGAAAGCTTTTCCGCTTTGTTTTCGAGACAGAAGAAAAACCTAATAAAAAAAAAATGAAAATCTCATTTTGTACACCGGTTCGGTTATTGATTTTTGATTAAAAAAATTCTATTAGATTGCCTCGAAGTTTTTGCCATTCCTGCAGTCTGCCAATATTAAATTCCTTAGTTCTCCAAAGCTCCTTTGCTTTCGAGATCGAAAAAATCAAATATAAAAACACGAAATATTTTATATTTTTTAAATAATTTTCAATTAATTTAGTTAAAAATTTTGATTAACTTCAACTAAATTAACTACATTGTTCAATTGAAATTTTTTTAAACTATTAAACTAAACTAACTAAAATTTAACTATGTTAAATTTCAATTGGAAAAAAAATGTATAAAAACTGAAATGTTAGTTTTTTTATACTATTGTGTGAACACACCAGTTCAGTGATCGATTTTTTATTAACAAAATTCTACTCGATTACCTAAACTTTTTTTTACCAATACAGAAACCTTAATTTTTTTTGCATAGCTATTATTTTTTTACAGATACTTTTTTTATACCTATAAATACAAATCGACGTTATTCAGCCTTCGAAAAAATTAATCCTAAGAGGGTTGAAATTTCAAAGAAAAATTCGAGAGAAAAATCCAGAACGAGAACCAGTTAATAGTTTTTGAGTTTGGTCCATCGAGGTATGAGCACAATGCTAAATCCTACATAAAAGTGGTTGAAGAGCTTCCGCCCTATGAAAGGGCTCGTTCCTTTCTATGATATGCAAAGTTGAACGACGTCGTTGATACTCATGCAGAGTGTACACCATAATAATGAGAGGACGTCTCCCATGGAGACGTTTGACGATATTCATCCCCTCCCCTCAACCCCTTAAGCCATAACCAGTTTTAAAGGCCAACTTTCTATTCGACTTTTTCTACCAACTCGCTAACAGAGCATGTCAAAATATTGCATTGTTTTATCAATGAGGATTTTAATCGAAACACTCCCCCCCCCCTCCTCTTCGCAACTCGTTTGCTCGTGGAGATTCTTTTCGTGTTTTTTTTGCTCTTTTCTTTTCCCTTTATTCTCGTCAGCATACCGAATCGTAAAACTCCTCGGGATATTTCTTGGACGATTTCACATCGTCAGACATGGCGATTAAGACGCAACGAGGATACCTCGTAGGTAGAAATCAATTCAGATAACGATCGGGACATCGATTTATTTTAGGATCGTCATTGTTCGCTCGAGGCCTTTCAACGTCTTTCTCCATTTTTTCATTCTCCAGGGCCAATGCGTTGGAGTTGAGAACGAGAGACTGAAAAAAAGTTTGAAAAAAAAAACAAGGGGAGTACTGTACTGGGAGCAGGTTCGATCTTTGGATTCGGACTTTACTTGGAATTTGTTTAATTTGAAGTAAAAAAGTAATATTAATATTTTCGAAAACGATATTAATATATATATTGTGAAAGTGAATTTTTATTTAAATAAAAAATGAAATAAGGGTTTATTATCCTTTTTTATTTACTGAACATTCGAAAACAACGAAGCATTTTTTATAATTTTTAAAAATAATATTGACATGATAATTCAACAAAATAAACGTATGAGAACCCGATGGAGTTGTGTATTTATCAATAAAAAGTTATACCTCTCGTTTCTCGACAAACAACTCTCTACTTCCTGTTTTAAATGAAAATTCAATTTAAAAAAAACTAATAAAAAATCAGGGCAAAAAATCCACGATAAATAAAAGCTGAAGTAGAAAAAGCTTTACAGTAAAATAACAAATAAAAATCGAAGAGGGGAAAAAGAGCTTTGGAGTAAAAAAAAATAAAGAGAAAAATGGAGGAGGAAAGAAGAGATATCCACATTTTTATTCGAATATATAATGTAGTATATACTCGTATAAATCTTTCCCCCTTTTGGTATATACGATTGGGAATGGTACGTGATGTTGAAGGCTCCCACCTCGTATCCCTCGGGATCGGACGAGAGGGTAAAATCCAACGTTTCCCATAGAGGGGCTTCGACGAACGCAGGAACAAACCAAATAGACCCAAACCCATATGACGTCACTGGGAAGGTAGATAGAGCCGTTCGTGTACACAGTGGTATATTTGCTACGTAATAGCAATGTACACTATTATCGGGCAGTGTCAGAGCCTCCCATCGATAGCCACAAACCCCCAACGTGACCGTTGGATACTCACGTAGTCGATATTTGATCCCGAATTTTCCCTCATCCAATACAATCCCATTGACGATTACGGTATGTTTTTTTTCAGATTTTATTTATGGTTAAATAATTCACGGAGAGGGGGGGTTAAATATATATTTTATTTTCATTGCTGATTTTATGTGGAAACAAAAATCGTGAATTTTTGTCACGACGGGGTTTTATTTTTATGGGGTTTCATGGGCACTTTGAAGTTTCCTCACAAACAGCTGTATCGCATTTTGACGAAAATTTAACGGTCGTAAAAAGGAAGTTGTAACGCTGATGATTTTTTCCCTCGGTTCCTTTTTTTCCTTTTTTTTTTTGGTTTTAGCTCCGGGACTGCTTGCTTCGGTGAACGTTGAACGACTCTTCGTTGATTTTCATGAAAATTGTACATTCGACACCTGCTGCCCCACTGGAGCTACGGGCCAAAAGTTTCGCCATGATCGCTCCAAGTTCTACGCTCCCTATAATCGTTACACACTATTTTTGGGGAATCCAATATGTCGTTAAACCAAAGTGCTCCATGAATTTCTATAAGTTATGAGCGACACGAGGTGACGGAGAAACACCGAGAGAGAATACGATTTTTCAATAATATATTCTAAGGTTGTATTATCATGGTCATTGAGGGTACCTCAATACTGGAATTTTAAAATAGTCGAGATTGCAAAATTTTTATTAATTCGATTGTTTATTTATGTATTTATTATTTATTTCTTATTATTAGTTTTATTTATTTTTAAATATTTAATTTCAATTATTTTTATTAAAATACTTTTTTACATATTTTTAATGGTTAATTAGTTTTGTAAGTTAATAATCCCTGTAACTTTGACACCACATATTCCCTTCGCGTTTTTCAGAATTTTGGATATCGAATAAATACAGCAATGAAACCCTTATGATTCGAGTGATCAGTGAATATCGAGCATCAATTGAAATATGAACAATTTCATGGGGATTTCTTTATGTACTAGAAAATAAAAATAGATTTCGGGTTTCAGTCGAGGAGCTTCGTTATTAGATTTCCCTCAGGCTCGTCAATAGTTAACGTTAAACGTTTGGAAAAAAATTCATTAAGTTTAAAAGCCCGACGAGGTCCGCTTGAAATTTCAAGTGCCGTCGGTGCTTTACATCGTTTTACATGTCCAGTGAATTTCCAGCGAATTTTCTCGGTAAAACGGAAAGCTTTCGAGTGACGGTGAAATTTGAGCGACGTTTAAAAAGTCACCTGATGCTCGCAGGATTTCGTCGACTTTACGGGTATCAATAATACGAGAGCTTGCGATTTTTTAAAGAAAGTTTTACCTCCGTCCATTTGTAGATATTTTACAATATTTGAGTCACCCATATAAAATAAAGGCATTATTCGAAGAGAAGGAAATGGGAAGAAAAAAAGAAATAATTTTAATGGAATAACTAAATTGTTTCTCTTACATTTACTTTGTTCGTGAGAAAGACAAATGACTCATACGTTAGAAGTTACTGATGTAACAATCGCAAACAAGAATCCGTAAAAAACTTTCGTGCAAGGTCTCGCACAGTTAGCTGCAAAGTCGATTACCAGAAACCAGAGAAGAACGCCTGTGTCATTACTGGTGTCTGTACGGGGTGGTCCTGAAGTAGCGTCCGAATATCACTTGATTCGGATAGCTGAGGAAATTCTGAAACAAAAAGTCCTTACGCTTTTTTCCCTCCGATCCACCGTTGCCTTGATATTCGTTGATCAATGCAGGAGCGCGCGCCACGCCCTCCACTCGACGCGACGCGCTCGATTGGTTATAACTCTACGATTAATAACTCAGCAACGGTGTCTCGAAGAGAAAAACGCCTCAGGGCTTTTCTCCTTAGAATCACGCGCTCTATCGCTTCCCGCAGAACTTTCCACAGAATTTTTCGGAACACCTTGTATATGCGTATGAAACGTTCGTACGTCCATACCAGTCGTATTTTCTATAGGTCGATGGAGAGCATGTTGCAAAGAACGGGCGTCTCGAGGATTAATGAAAGCACTATTGCGATATATCACTTTCGTATAAAATCGAGCTCTTCAATCAACATTGCGTACCACAAGGAATTCGGGGATAAACCAAATGGTCTCGTTGGGACTTGGTTTTTGCGCTGGTCGAGTTTTACCACTGTATTTCCGGTGGCCTTGCCTCCCGCAGGGACCGTGCGTGTACGAACAGAGGTGTGATGTAGCCGCGCGCAATTACGTGCGCGGAAAAAATAAAGTGTTCGGCGTGTTCCGTTGCTTGTTGGTCGGCAAAAAAAAGAAACGAAAATAAAAAATAAAAAAAAGTCGAACAATCGCTCTACCTATTCCCACCTCGAAACAAAAGCCTCTTCTATTCTCGTTAGCTTTGGCTCGATTGGAAATCGAGTTGAAATATTCGACGAGAATGCCACAGCGCACTCTCAATTTTCTTTTTCCTCGCGCTTCTATTACGGATTCGTTTTTTTTCCGCGTTACAATTTTTATCAATAATTATTTTTCACGAACTGTGATCGCTCACTGTCAATTTTTCACACGGAAAGATATATCACCAAAATTGCAATTAGAGAAAAAAAAATTTTTAACAAAAAAAGCTTCAAAACCAATCAGTGAAAATTCTTATATTCATTATGTTTCGATTTTTGAAATGTGCTTTCGAAAATCCTCGACGGTTTTTACCGTCCCTTTCCTGATGTGGAAATCAATATGTGCGGTCACCCATCCAAGTATCGACTCGGGTCAAGTACCGATGGAATTTTCGGAATTATGATGATCCCAAATGAGCTTACCTCGTGAGAGATCCAACGACGTGACTTTCCCCTGAAGGACGATGTCGTTCGAGCTCGATTCTGCTCTCGTGTCCCAAAATCGTATCCTCTTGTCAAAGTGACCGCTGATTATCGTGGAGCCCGAGCCATCCGACGTCACGAGATCGTTGCAACTCGAGCCAGCAAATTTCGTTTCGATACCTACAAAAAAACAAACGAACCAAAAAAAAAACATAAAAAAACGCCAATAATGGAATCAACGTATCCATACGACGTAAATTGAAATTGTTTTTTTTTTGCCATCGAGGATAATCTAGCTCGACCCCATACGTGATAAAACATAATGGATCGTCGACGAAGGCGCTCAAGAAACGAGACGCATCAGCAGACTCCAGAATTGTGAGCTGCACTTTCGCGAGAGACTTTCAAATTGTCCTCGAACGTGAACATTTTTCCACTGAAGTAAAACGGGGATGAATCGTGTCCGGTCCAAATTGCGGACTTTCCGCTTGCGCTAAACTTCCGTGCCGTTTCTAGACGTTGGCCAATTTTCGAATCTATTTCTCGAACACGCTATGCAAACTGCACGCGTCCGGCAATTTTCTATAGGGAGTCTGAGCCATTTCCGGTTGAATTTGATCGAGAGTATAAAAATACAGGGAAGGAGAAAAAGGGTGGTTTGCTCCGAAGAAAATCATTTCGACGAGGAGTACGTGAACTTTTCAGATTCAAATTTCAGAATTTGGTTATAGATTTTATAAAAAAAAATCTCAAAATGGCTAAAAGTGAAATACAGAAAATGGTGATTTTTTAATTCCTAACTAAGAAAGGCATTTCTCTAGGGAAATTTATAAAAAAAATTCATTCCCAGATTCGGGGTAAAATGAACCCCGGTAGATTTTTTGGGTTAGTCAGGATTTTTTCAAAAACGTCTAAAACCAAACTACAAAAAATATCAATATTCAGATTCCCAAGCAAGAAATAAATTTCTCATTGATAAATTAACAAAAAAATCCTTCATTCCCCAGTTCCGGGGTAAAATGGATTCCGGGAGGTTGGGTTCGATACCACTTTGAAATTTCACGGGATGGGGTTAGAGGAGTCGGGGTATGAGTATATCGTTCGGACCGGATGAGGGATCGGCGATAGATCGGCCGTCACAGATCGGCTCGAGGTGTGCCCGGTATCAATCGCGTTCAGAGAGAAACAGGCTCGTACATAGCTCGAAGGTGTGGAAAGGAGAGAAGAGCTACGAGATTGGTCCGTAAGTGGGGGGGGGGGGGGGGGGGGGGGGGGGGGAGGGGGTTAGGCGATCGGTATGGCGCCAGGGAGAGCCACCGGCGCTTCGAATCGCGACCGGGAGGGCGGATGAAAAGTATCAAATGACCGAGTATCAGCTTTGCTGTAGCTATGGGTTTGGGGTCGGAGAATGAGGAGGCGAGGGAGGAGGAGGAGGAGGGGGGGGGAGGGCTCATAAAACCCAGCGGGCGCTGAACACAGTGCGAAAGCGAGTGAGAACGGCTCGGTTAAATTATAGCAGATACCGGGAATTGCCTTCGAACCGTAACGAAAGATCCGTGTGCCGTTGGTGCACACGCACTTGATCGTCATTTAACTCGGTTTCATCCCAGCGTGCTTTCGAAACGCCCGGGAACAACCGCCTACGGATCGCCTCCAACTCCGGGAAAATCACGAGCCAGATCTCTCCCCAAGATTCATCGGAAACACGAGACCACTCAAAAAAAAAAAAAATCCAATTTTTTACAGACAATTTTCTGTCGGCTATTCCAAGTGGCGGGGAAGGGGGAGGGTTGGGGACGAAGGGATGTAAGGGGTTGGAAGGAGGGAGGAAAACAGAAAATTGATGGATACTCGAAACGAATCAGTAATCGGTGACAATTTACGGAAACTTCGCTCAACATTTTTATTTTGAGGGACGTTGGTCGAACGGCAAGCGATCGATCGAGTGTCATCTTTTAGACGAGATATGAAATATGCAAGGGAATTTGTAGATGATATGAGGTTTTGATATCTGGAGTTTTGATCTTTTGCTGCTTTTTTGGGATTTTTTTTGGGTTTTTAGGGTTGTAGTTTTGAAGGTCGGTCGAAATTTCTTGCTGGTTACGGATATAATTGAATTTTCATCGAAAGCAATGCACGCAGCTGAAAAAATCGGGTTTTTGGAAGTTTTTCGCGATTTTTTCATGGAAATTTTGGGTTTTGGGGACAATGAATGGTAGATTCATGCTCAGGGGATCAAATTACATTGAAATGGATTAATAAAAAAAATATTAAAAATCCAAAATTTTTTTCGATTTTTGGAGAAAAAAAGTTTTTTCATTAAATCGTCGATAAATTTTTTTCTGTTGGGATTTGGCCCTCCACTCTGTGCTCAATCTCTTCGTTATGATTTTCTCTTTAAAATGCTTTTTTTATTATTAAAATCCGATGATTTTTTGATTTTTGGCAGAATTTCAAAGTTGGAGCATCGATTTTTGCCAATTTTTCCATACATACCCCTTTGCCTCTTTTTTTGCCACTTTTCAAGTGGACTTTCCGGAAAAACTATAAGTGATATCGATCTGATTCCAACGCCATTATTTAAGTCAGGCAAAAACCTTTTCCAAACCCACCAATTAAATCTCCATAGCAAATAAAAAGCTCACCCTACGACCTTTTGAAATTTCGTGATTTTTCAGATTCCGGAAAAGTGGCCGGGAAAGTCGAAAAAATTTTTTTTCCGTTTTTAAACCCTTGAAAGGGTCTATTTAATCGGAAATTTTCCGCTGATTACGAGTATGCTCGAGTTTTTTTCAAAAGTACAAAATTAGACTGGGAAAATGGAAAAAAGCTTTCCATTCCTGGTGAATTTGTCTCCAAGGTATAAAAATAGATCGACATGAACCTACGATATGAAATTCATGAAATTTATACGAGCCACGAGTTTGCATTGGTAAAAAAAAAAATAATTGAAGTATACGAGGAAAGGCAGTGAAACTCGTGGCATCGTTAACCCCGATGCGTCGCCCATTCCGGTCACCCGTCATACGCATCGTACAACACGAGCATCACGAAGCGTGGGTTATCAAAATCGTTCAATCGTCCTTTTCCAAATAATTCGAGGACCGTCAGCTCGGGAGGAGCGAATTACGAGGACTCGTAAAAGGAACTTATTTTCTGGTCCCTTTAAGGGGGAAGGAGAGAGCCAAGATTCGTCCGGTTCCATCGAATAAGAGAAGCGATGAAAAAGACATAGGGGGACATCAGGAGGGGGGGAGATCTCACGCACAAGCGACAAGAATGGAGAAGAAGTCTTTTGTTCGACCTATCGATGGCCATTCAAGTCCTCGATCCTTCGCAGGTGCGAAACTAATTTCGAATAGCGTGACTGAATTTTACTGCTGAATTTCACCATTCTCTTCATTCGTTCCATCAAGTTTTTACTCCCAATGAGAAAATAAACGACCTCGAAAGTTCCCTTTGATGGCCTTCTGAAAGTGAAAATACCATTCGTCCATTTTGTATAGAATCGTCATGATGAAAAGAAAGGAACAGGGTATTAATTTTATTTACCATTTTTATAATTTTTTTTTAATAGTATTTTGGAATAGAATGAAAAAGGAATTTAAAACAGTTGAAATCGTTTTCATTTCTCGTAATGGAATTTCAGAAGGATTGAAAAAAAATTATCAAAAATATAAAAGCCATTTGAGTATTTTTTATGATATTTTGGAATTGAATGAAATAAATGATAAAATGTGTATAATCCATTTTTATATTTTTGTAATGATTTTAATCAGCAATTACAAAAAAAATCATTTTAAAAAATATATTATAATGCATCGTCAATAATAAAATATTAAATTTATTAAATAAACACAAAATTGGTCAATTAAATATTAAGATAAATTATATAAAATCTAATAATGATAATAATAATATGGTATTTCTTAATAATAATAATTAAATAATATACAATTGAAAAAATGTAATGATTTAATGATTAAATTATTGAAAAAATGAATATAAATTCCAGGATTCGATAAATGGCGCGTAAAAATTTCTTTGAGATGCATAATTGCATATTGGAGTGCAAGATCCACTCGAAATCGTGGGAAATGGTGAAATCGTAGTGAAATCGTGGCAAAGGAAATTCGCAACGAGCCCGTGGACGTCGCATTAAATAAATAACCGCTGGAAGCCCTTGACGCGTACGCGAGGGCCGTTTCACTTTTTTTAGGAGGGAAGGGTGGACGTATGCGACGATCTACGTATAGGCGAGCAGAAGGGTGCAACGGAGGATCCCTGGATACAAGTGGAAGCGCCTATATCGGTGCGGGGATCACACCCTCCTGTGTTCAAAGTGTAAATCGATATCTCGAGTTTCACTTCGGATCCATGGTTTCGGGAGATTAGTCGGGGTCCGAACGACCAGAGTGCAAATCCACTATCGGATTTTCTCAATGCTCCGCTTACAACTTTCATCCCCGACGCTGCTCCCTTTTTCACCTCCCTTTTCGACCAGCTCGACTCGCGCTAACGATTTTCTGGTTTTCCCTTCATTTCCTGTGGAAAAGTTGCCTCTACGGAATGAGAGTCGAATGCCTTTGTAAGACCACCGTCACTAGACCAAAATGTCCTTCGAAAATAAAATTCAATTGATGATAAATTATAATTAAAGCAGGAGTAAAATAATTTTAATAAATCTCAAAATAAAAAAAAATATTAATAAAATAAATATCGATAAATTATAGAAATAGAAATGAAAAATATTCTATTAATATTTCTTTCATTTCTAAAAATAAATATTAAAAAATAAATATTTAAAAGCAATACCTCAATTTAATTTAATTTAAATCATTTCAAATCCATTTATAAAAAAAACAATTCGTATTTGCATAGTACATAACATCAACTTTTTTATTGCAAATAAAGGGATCATTTTTTCAAACACTATAAGGACGAATCGAAAAATCAGGCTGTACAGAAAACTAAATTATGGAAAAATGAAAAAAGCAAAGGACCTCGTCAACCGTGTGAATTATCCTCTGGGACTGATGGATTTCTATCTCGAAGTAACCATAAAACGGTGGATCGTGTTTTATGCACGAAATTCATTGCAGGAGGGTGCACGATACACGAAAAAGCAAGTCAACCACCAACAAGGGAATACCACGCGTGACACGAAAACGCCTCTGATAGTCTCCGGTTTCCCAATTATCTGAAATCCATTTTTTTTTTGGACCTGGTTTGACGTCATTTCAGTGTATACGTATGAGAGTGGTTGTTTCGTTTGTGGAAGCTTTTGACAAGCTCGATCGCCCCTGATAATAGCCGATATTATTTTCGAATATATATAGACATTTTTATATCCCCGAAAAATGCAACGAACGACATCTGAGCCATCAAAAATCCATATTTATTTCTACCAAACTTTTTCCACCCACAAAAGCTTCGGTCACGTAATGATGAAATAAAAACAAAAAGCCCAATCTCGTATTACGAATGCTTTTTGAAAGCAGGTCATAAAAAATGAAAAAAAGCAGTAAAAAATAAAAGAAAAAATATGTCATAAAAAATTAGGAGAAAACATTTTTACAAATAAAAGGAAGAATATGCAAAAAAAAAGGACATTTTTCACGAGTGATTGTAATATTGTACGACCAAATTATTTTTTTTCGAAAACAGAATTATGATGAATTTTTTTTCTTCAGGGATTTTTCAAAAGATTTTTCTAGGATTTTTATTTCGAGGCTTTATTAAAGAGTTCTTCTAGAAGATTTTTTTACCGTTTTGGAAGTTTTATTTTTCCAAAGGGATTTTTAAAAAAATGTTTTGTTCGTATGTTGTTTTTATGGGTTCAACTAATATATTTATTTTAATGATTGGTTTTAAAGGTTCTTTCGAGAGATTTTTTAAAAGTTCATTTTTATCGTTATTACGTTAAAAGAATGTTAAAGTATTATTTTTAATCGTGGGAGCAGTTCACAAATCGATAAGAAAAAGTTGAAGGTGACAGGGCGAACGGAATGAAAAAAAGTAGAGCGGAAATATACTCACAGGCACGACTCCGAAGGTCCCAGATTTTAAGAGTTCGATCGTGACTGCCCGTCACCACCTTGGACGGTTCGCCGAGAAACTTTGCGGCCATAACTTTTGCGCAATGGCCCGTCAATGTGTGCTGTAACACAAAATTGAAGAAAAAAAAAAACGTTATACACCTTTCTTCAGCTTGCTCGGGGGCGGCCGTCAATCGTATTTTTTTTGTTCGTTTTTTTGTTTTTTTATTTTCTTATTTTACAACTCGATATTCGTCGGCGTTCCGTGAAAATTCTTCGTGGAGGCGGGAACAGTTATTGCTCCGCGAGAACGAATGAATATGGCTGTGAAATGACAAATTGACGGTTTTATACGGGCGATAAATCACCCTTGCCTATAACGCTTTCGCTGTGATTTCGGGGGAGGCCGTTTAACGAGAATTGTGCAACCTGACTTCTCGCTGAGGCTGCGATATAGAGAAATCAATGGGGGTTCAGAACTCATTTTTTAACTTTTTAACTATTTTTTATTTTTGTTTTTTATTTTTATTTTTTTGGATACTTGGATAATCGAGGAATATTTTTTGTTGTAATTCTCACAGTATGCATTCCATTCATCAGCCCTTCGAAAAATCGAAATAACTTAAATTATGCTAAAAGTGAAAAAAAGAAAAATCCCAATAAGAATTCAATAAATAAGAAAGAAAATTCAGTCGAAAGATTTTTTTTTTTTCATTATCATTTACATTATTTCGATTTTACCAAACGTTTACAAACTAATACCAGAAATGTAACTTTGAGTAATTTAAAATTACGCGATACAAATATTGGAAAGAGTATCATCAAATTGGCTAAAAAAAAATCAAAATCTTTTTGACTAAACTGGCAAGTAAATACGATTTTAGTGAGGAGGATTTTCCCTGATGAAGCAAAGATCAAAAGGGCATTCGAGAGCGTTGCAAAGGGTTTAAGGAATCGGCCCGAGTATTTTAAGGGTTGAAGGGGGTTGAAGGGGGTTGGACCACAGGCATCGAAATTCAATCGAGTCCGGGGTATTCGTGATCGAAGATGAAATTATCCAACAAGTGGTCGATCCTCAGCATGGACAGCAAGGCAGCCACCGAGACCTCCACCCTCTCAAACTACCCCCCCTCCACCTTCCAACCAACCCCTCATCCTATTTCCTCATTCTCCACCTCTTTTTTTCCCTTTTATCTCAAGCGCGAGCCATCGAGGCCGAAAACTTTTCAGGCACGATTCGTTAGTGTTTCCCTTTCTCGTTTTTCCACCCTTTCCCTTCGAGCCCTTCGAGCAACCCCCAACCCTTCGACTTGTCATATACCTCGTTCTCGTGGAGCTCGAAAAGTTGAGTTTTTTTCCAGCCCCATCCTCGGCTAGCCTCCAGCAGAATCGTGTAGTTCAAAAACTTTGGTGCCCTCGGTATATACGAGAAGCAACCCCCTCCGAGTCCAACCCTTACTCGTCTTTTCTTTTTCTTCGTTTTTTTTTTTTTTTTTTTTGCGAGCCAGCCGAAACTCCGGCATCCAACGACGAACGACGTGTTCGAAATAGGAAATGACAAATCGCCCTGGGCTCGAGGAGTTTCCCCATCGCGGAAATCGAGGTCCCTTAATTTACGGCCCCGCAACATCAAAACGTAAATTGCGCAATTTATATCGGTCCTGTTTCGTCGATGTCGCGAATCATGATGATAATAATAATAACGAAGTATTTTATTTGTATTATCACAGCTGCGGTTGTAATGTTAAAGATTTTGGTAGATTAAAATTGAAACCATTAACAATAATAGATTTATTGTTATTGATGTTATATTTATTAATTAATATTTATAAATCTTATAATTAGGTATACAGATAAAATATGTCAAATTTATATATAATAATTATTAGTAATATTGATACAATTGATTAATGATATGTGATAATAATATTAACGCGATATATTGTACATAGATAATTAATATTATCAAAATTACGTATTATAATAATATTAATAATTTTATTCTTGAAATCTTTGTAAATTACAAAATAATAGAATCTAATATTAACAATGTTATGGGTAATAATTGAGGCATTTTTTTCATGATCTTTTTTAGTAATTAAATGTTTTCATCAACAATAACCACGATCTACTATCGACTAAAAATAATATGATAATAATAATTACTGTCAATTTTTAGTATACAAAAAATATGATAATAATAAATACGAACACTGCATTAATAATAATAAATAATTAGGCTTGCATAACAGAAAATGATGGAAAACGGTTTCATTGGGCAACACGTAAAAACTAAGGGAATTATACCGAGGAAAAAAAAATGAAATATGCATATAGTTTCGCCTATACATGGTGGCTTGTGCAACGTCACTTTTGGCCAACCATGAACAGCCCCTAGCCTTCGGATAACTCTTGAAAAATGTCGTAATGTAAATTAATGATCCGGAAGTTTGGGGGCGTGCCCGATCGGTGGAATCATGATGTACGGGAGCTTGCGAGGGCTTGTTTTTTTTTCCTCCAGGTAAAGCTGGTACCAGCCCTGGAAGAACCAGAGCCGGCTTTGGGGTTAAGCTCGCGGGAAAGCAGACGTGCATGGGAATAAAAGGGTGTGTGTGGGTGGAGGAAGAGGAAAAGGGGAGGGTGGTGTCTGCGTTGTTTTATCCTCGTTCACCATCCATATTCTAACATTTTTCGAACCTTCTCTCACTTTTTCTTTAAGGCTCAGACCTCGAAGTTTATTTTTCGAACGTTACCTCTAGTACCTCCTTCCCTTTTGGATTGCAAACTCGCGTTTCCTCGACGGATGAAAAACGAGCCGTGGGGTTGTACCCGGGTGAATGGAGATCCGCAGACTTCTGGAGAAAGGAATGAGGTCTCGAATGATGATTAAGGAGCCTCCGGAAGTTTTGTATTTCCAAATTATGATTTTTTTTCTTCGAGGTTCAAATCTCTTTACTTTTTCATGGAGGGAATCCTTTAAAAGAGTTTGTTTGGGTTAGGACGAATTCTGAGAGAAGTCAAACCAACCCATTCGATTTATTCTTTTATTTCTACTTCTCGATATATTTTTTTCAATATGTTTATCTATTTTTAATAATAAATTAGATTAACGGTTTTTTTTCGAATCTTGATTTTTTTCTATAGTTCGGAATTTTCGAAATCTTTTCTAAAATCAAACACTGAAAATTCCAAATCAGTAGGCCTAAAAGAATCCTCTGACCCATCCAAAGACACGTGGATAGTTCGGTTTTGTTTGGGTTAGATTTCGTCCAAGACCTTTTCCTAAACTACCACCCCCATCATATCGAAGACTCCAACACCCAAAAATTCCATTTCTCCAAAGTATTTCCCTCAACGAAGAGGTACCACGTGTTCAGCTTGGCTTGGTGCCACGTGGTTATCTGTTGCGTGTCTTTTGATTCAACTGGAGTGAACGTATACGTCGATAGTCGAGTATGGTATAAGAGGAGCAAGGATTGGACAGGTATCGAATCGGACGTCGATATCTCTCCCACCACGAGTTTCCTCGTTTGTATCTTAGCCTGAAACAAGTGACGATAGGATTCGGTTTCCATACTTGTTTCTGGAGTGGAGAAGACCAGTTGAGTTCTCCAGGAGTTGTTGAATCCATGGGTACGTATGGGGTTTTGTATGGGTTTTATTTGCAATGGTGTTTCACGTGTATGTAGTACAAGAGAGTGAGAGACAGAGACGATAAATTGTGGAGTCTTGGCTAGAGGTAATCTGGCTTCTCCAGCGATGAAAAAGTGGCTTGGAAGAAGGAGGAAGCGAGGGTGTTGCACACATCGGTGCTGCAATTGGCCCGAGTGTTACGGTGGCTCAATTAATCCTTCGACGTTGGTGTTTCCATTTCTCTGGTGCCCCCGGCATCGAGCCAACGACGCTGGCTCTTTACTTCCATGTTGCAGCCGAATGTCTGTGTATTGGGGTACACAGGTATATTACGATAAGACGTATTGGAACGAGGAAATCGTTTCGAATGCATGTTTCCTGTCTCGGCCCGCAACTTCCATCCAGCCATATTCTCTTTGTAATATAAATGAATGACTCCTCAAGAGAGAGAGACTACAGTACATCGGGAATAATTCCGCTATACGGGTGTTCACTTATCATCATGCATTGCTTACGGTTGTTCGTTGGCTTCCTGCAATAGGATTTGATTCAAACCTTTGGTATTGTTGGATAGGTCTTTGATGGTAGAACTGGGGGAAGTCGCGGTGTTGGTTGTTTGCTCGTGGACGTGCGAATGAATAACGAAGTAGGAATTAATGGTTTGATGGTTTGATACGCGTGGTAATTGGCCACCAGGCAATTGTGGTAATTTGTGATAGTCCGATCCTCCTGCCACTGTGAAAATTCCATCCCATCAGGACTCCAGCCAATTAACGTAGGAAACGGTGCACACTGGGGGATCTTCCGGCAGTTATCAAAGACCACTTGTTATCTGAATTTCATGAAGGCTTGTGGATAGGGCCATCAAACACATACACCTGGTGTGACCAGGACCGAGGATTTTTCTTTTCACCAAAGTGGCGCAAGGTACTTTGCAAATGTAAATTGTTGGGGGAATGAGGTTTTGAGGCAGCCAAGTATGACCCCACGGTATGATGGACCTAGATCAAAGCACCGGGATACCTTGACGTCAACTCTGGCTGATGAAAAAGCCAGTGGACTCACTGTAGCAGGGTCTAGTCATGATTGGATGACTCTGTAGATAGCTGACACCTGTGCTCAGCGCTGCAAGACCACCTGCACCAAATCCTCGTTGGATAACCAGCTGGGCCCCCAGCTTAGCTCTTTGGCTCAGCCGTCTCTTTAGCTCAGGCGTGAAGACGCACAGGATCAATGACTGCTACCTCCCACTCCGTTACTGAATACCTCAATGGGATATTCCCTGTATCAACAGCGCTATTTTTCGTCTGATTCCGTAACACCACTAAAGACATTCCAGTGTGGAATGGCGGCTTGGAATTGATGGGGATCCGCGATACGAAAGCTGCGGTAAATACTACTCGCGTTACTCCGGACAGTACGCAAATCAACGGCACGCGACGTTTACCGGTAACTTCGCGGAAAGCGTCGTCTCGCACCACGAGCCATGGCTAATGTACCTCTTGGCTCGAATCGTTTCGGAACGTTGCCACAGCTTGCCGCACGCAATCTTCGCTTCACGCTTTGCTCTGGACAGGGACACACCATACATCGGTATCCCATTTTTATTGATCCTTTTATGGAGAATTCTAAAACCCCGGCCCAACCCAAACAACGTTTTGTATACGTCGATGTAAGTATTTTAACGCCACGTAGATAAGCAAGCAACTACGATGTACGAGTCAAAAAAGCTGGATCGTTGGATCGAATGAATTTTGTGAACCGGATCGAAGATTGGTCATCAGCTCAGATCTGAAGAAGAGGAAAACTTCTGGAACAGGATTGATAAAGTTGAAAGGAATTGCTGGCAGGTGGCACGAAATGGTCATCCAACAAGCCGACCCATCAGTCCGGAGTTCCCCCAGTTTGATTGACTTTTGTCGTCTTCTCGTTGTCTTTTGGAGCAACCCACGGAAACTTTGATATCAACCGAAAGGACCTTTTATCAACCGAAAGAACACCAAGAGTCTCTCGGAGACTCTCTGAAGTAATCATCCGGATTCAGCATTGGTAGTCGAAGAGACATTCGTTGGGAACCTCGTGATAGATTTTAGCAATTTAGCAGTTTCCATTTCCCAACTGTCAAACGAAAGACAGCGCTACGGACAGGCGTAGACATCAGCTCGCTCATCCCAACCATTCTTTTGTGATCTTTCTCGCTCTTCGGTACACAACGATTTTTCTATATCTTTCTTTTTTTTCTCCCACATTCAGCCGACCTCATCTATTCTCGGCACCTCCATTTCGCCAATTCGCAATTCCAGGCTCTCCAGGATTTCTATACTTTTCTTCTTATCGTCTTACTCTGGCAGCTATGGATGTGTATCCTCTGAAATACACTGGAAGTCTGTATGCTTAGACATCACGTGCGACGTGTGCACGTGCGCACCACAAAATCCCCAAGTGTATACGTACACGCGAATACGTGAAATCGTCTAGCAGCTCATCGTACTTTAGCTCCGTATAGTGTGAGAGACGAAGGAAGAGGAGAGAGAGAAAGATCTGATTCCCCACTCGTGTATACATAGGTCTATGTTCGCCACAGCACATATCCTCAGCAGCAAAGTAATTCGGAGATCAATACGAATCCGTTCCCGATCGCCTGCTACCGCGTTCACCGTCAACTTTATGATCCTTACCACGTACAATTTTCGATTCCGGATTACCAGCACCACCACCATCGACGTCTTGACACGTTCCCTCCAGAATGCCATAGAAGGATATAGAAGCGAGTAGGCACGAGGACAGTGTATCGAAATCTGCCTCGTTCAGATATCCAGCCATGGGGACATTAGACTCGAAGATACTGATTCGAACAGCTAGGTCAATTAGTTAGACGAAAAGCAAATGGTTCGTTAGAAAAATGGCAGACGAAAGTGCAGTCGAAAAAATCAGTAAAGTGGAAGATACGAAATTGGAAACCCAAAGTTGGTTCCCAATACACCTAGGACATTGGGTCTCAATTCTCAGTCGTCAGTGTCCAAAAATAGTGAGGTTCAGTGCAGGGCTTTTCTTGATGGTGAAAATTCGTTTTCCGCTGAGCTCGTCGATGCTCTCGGAGCAACCCTGATAGCGAAGGCCGAGAAGATACCAGTCGAGTAATACGTATAGTGTGGTGGTCTGGTGAAACGACAGCCACCGTGGTTCTACGTGGTACGAAAAGGGTGCTTTCACTTCCTGAGGAGATTGTGGAGCTTAGGTATAAGCAGGGATTTCTTCTAGGTATTTGCATATTGCAACGTTACAATGTTCGGATGGTGTTCATGCTCCGGCTATGACGACAGCTCGGGTAGCTTGAGAAAAGTAGCAGTAGAAGGTCTAGAATTCTCTTAGACGATCTCCAGCTGGTTCTTCGTTCTGCGACATCAGTCGTCATTCCAGTATCTAGTCATCAATGACTCTGTCCGTTTCCAACTTCCTGCAGCTTTTTCATTCTCCACCTTTTCTGTGCTGTAGGGGTCTAGCTGATGCTGTTTTGGATATTTGTTTCGTCCTGGCTTAAGCTAGGACCAGACAAGTCTCCTGAGTTAAGAGCAGGCCTTAGCTTAAGCTAGGACCAGGCAGGCATAGTCTGAGTTAGGACTAGGTCTTACCTCGATCTAGGATCAGACAGGTCTAACCTAAATTAAGACTACGATCTGGACATGCTTTCTAAGTTACAACCAGACCCTAGTTTCAGTTCGGATCAGACAGGTCTTCTAGCATAGGATCAAGGTCAGACTTCTGATCACTTTTGATCATCATTAGCTCATCCTAAGACTCTTCCACAAATATCCTCTTTCGGTGATCACTGTTATCAAAGCCCTCCCTGAGACTTCCGGTCTCCAATCGGGCTACGGGAAAGTGATGGTTCTGATGGTTATAAGGTGAGGATTCAGTAGTTGGCGATGTTACGCAGCCGATGTTGGTAGAATGTTACGTACCGAGGGACAGAGAAAGGAAGGAGAAAGATGGAGAAAGGAGAGAGTTCATTGACCGGAGGAAACGGTGCGACGGTTGCGTTCTCCACATAGGTCGAGCTCCCATCCACACGGCCTTGGCAATTCTATGCTACCCGCACCAGATAATGCCCTCTCCACTCTCGCTATTCCACCTTCCGCTTCTTCTTATTCCTTTGGCAGCTCTTTCTTGTACGGTTGCTGCCACTTGCCGGTAGGAGGATAATAGATTATTTGATACATGGAATAACTAGTCGCCACTCGGTGCTCGTTCGATCCGCCAGTCCTGACGGCTGCTCTGAACGAACCGACTCACGTTTATTCGTTGTGGTTGCCGCACCGCAGGCTTTGCAAATGGATTTATATCAGCTACGAAGATACTCTGACAGCTCCGAATACTTTTACGCTACTACCAAGACCTCATCCACGTCTGACTTACATAATTGGAATAGTAATGGAGAAATGGAATGGAACCAAACACGATGATGGAATCGGATTGGCTCATTTTGCCATTAGCTTGATGGCATGTGGCTTCTCTACTGATCTCAATCGTAAAGACTGTATACCAACGTAAGACGGCTGCTCAAAATAGACGGAGATACATTCGAATTATTCCTTCACTTGATACTGAAACATTGGAGCAATCAGGAAGGTCAGGTATAGGCAGGGATGGCCGTATCCTCATCTCCAAAAAGCTTGGGCCCACTTCCGGAAAAAAACATCGATCCAAAATAATTGAATTGGACTAATAGACGGATTTGATTTTTACCACACTCTAGCAAGTGTAAAAAGAATGTTTCATAAAATTTTTACTGTTTCGTTAGATCAATTAGTTAGGCGTAAAATTGATCAGATTCAAAAAGGAAGAAAACGTTTTTGGAATGACGATGAAATTAGGATAAACGTTTTTTAAAACAGCATTTATTTTGCAAGTTTTTTTAAACGACTCGTAAAGTTGTCCAGTGTTAAAAAAATCTTTGCAAGTTATTTTTATAAACAACTAGGAAAGATTTCATGAGAGCTAACTGGCAATGCAGATGCATTTGGTCGTTGATGTACGACGCCCATCACCAGGAAACTGTCATACACCGCACACGTGTTCAAGAAGGCACTTAGGATTGCATCTTCGTTACGATTGCATCTGTCACGTTTAATTCCCGTATCTATCGTACCTCCAGGAGGAGCCTGGAGCTCCTCCGCTGGTATTTCGTGGTCATCACTCTTCGGGTCTCGATACGGATCTTCTCATTGGCTGGAAGTGTTTCTCCCTGGAGCAGAGCCTTGCCCACGCTTTTGCTACCTATCACCTAATAATAGTAATGAGTCCTAATGAGATCCCACATAAACGTGGCTTGAAAACATCAACGGTTGTTTACCGCTGATAGTAAGTAGAAGATCGGAGAATGCTCGGGACGGTCCATTGGGCCCTTGATGAATACGGGTGACCGTAAAAAAGACTAGAAGTGCATGGATTGGCAATTAATTTACTGATGATAAATGGAAGCTCGTAAAGCCCCTGGCGAGGAACACGTTTGATCTACCCTGATCGTCATCATCCTCGATGATGTCGATTCCGTACGCTCACCCTATCCAGCCATTAATAATTTCACGGCAAGATACGATCTCACCAGTACGACCTTCACCGCCAATTTTTCATCCACGCTTTCATCAACGTGCAACCTTAAGGGGGTTTTCTTTAAGGGGGTTTTGGTCTCACGAAGGCTTGATGGACAGGCTGGTTACTTTTTCGCATTATGGATGGTGAATAAAGTAGGAGTCTTCAAGGACCAATGACTTGAACTGCTTTGGGTTTAATTGGGCTACAGTGGATTTGGATTTTTTAGGTTTTTTGGGTTTATGCACAAAGGGCATTGCATTTGTTTAGGTTTGTTCGGGTTGGGTCTGTTCCGGATACCTTGTCCTGGCTGGACCACTGGATTTTTTTGGTTTTTAGGGATCATCGACAAACGACAGTGAATTTGTTTGAGTATAGGTTTGTTTGGGTTGGGTTTTTTTTGGATATCTTGTCCTGGCTGAACCACTACCTCGTGGTGGTTCCGTATTGTCTTTTCTATACTTTTCCTATCGGTCCCTCGATCTCTGCTCGGAGCTAATACTTTGGTCTCGTACCTCCTGTTGGCTTTCAGGGCTGCCAGCATCCCTGCCATCCGTGGGTGTACCCTCCTCTCTCTCTCTCTCTCTGTCTATAGTCTGGCAGTTCTTCGTGACTTGGTAGAAATTCGCTTATCACGAAGTAGACGCGACGAGAGGCGGCCTAACGGGACGACAGCTGTCGGAAGTACGGGTACTGGCTGGAGACAGAGGAAAGGAAAAAGAGAGAGGGACTGCGAAGGAGGGAGGAAGGGAGACACAGAGAGGAAGAGGCTGCCGATGAACAGCGACAATACGTGTATACAGGGACCTCGTGTGTGCCATATACCAGCTCGAAAAGGATAGGAATGTCGCAATAGTTGTAGCCAATGTGATAGAGAAGAGGAGCCACGAGAAGTGTCGAACTTTCCAGACTCCTACATTAAATAAATATAATACACTCTTCTCACTCCCACCATGGCTGGGAGTGAGGCATCACTCCTTGGATATTTAAAAATCCCCAAAATTATAATATATTTAATGAACTTTTTTTAAATACAAATTTTAGAATAATTTTTCATTAATTAAAAAAAAAGTATTTTAGAAAGTTTTTTTAATTAAAAATTTGAGGAATTTTTTAGAGGAACATTTATGAAATCTTAAAAATGTTGATAAAGAGAAAAATATAATGAACTTTTTTTCATAAAAATTCCAGAATATTTCACAATTAAAATTGAAAAAGTTCTTGAAAATCTCAGAAGCTTTTTTAAATAAAAAATTTGAGAAATTTTTCACAGGAAAATATCTGAAATCTTGAAAATTTGTAGTAATTAATATATTCATCAGTTCTCTCTATCACTTTCTAGGTGTGAAAATGGCAAAGTAAAAAAATCGGCTGTTTACTTTGCCTGTATAAATATTGAGTCAACTGAGAAGCTTGGAGAGGTCGTCGGTGAAGTTGGGGGGGGGGGGGGTTGGCGTAGTGCTCTAGAAAAGTCGACAGGTTCATCTCGAAATAAATTATTCGAAATTAACATATTCCCCTTGAACGGATACGGATGATCCAATTTATTCATCGTAATCGACGAGAGGATCAGGAGGAATGCTCGTTCTGGAATGGCCACGGCCTGAAACGTCGTTTGTGTCATCAGCAACAGCAATATTTGCTATGGCTAATGAATAATGCAACAGCAAGCTCGTCTTTGGGTGGACATGTCCTGCTCAACTTCCTGCTCTTCTCCGGCTTCCCTTTCGCTGTTTTTCATTCAATACCTCCCACCCCCCTCCTCCCTCCAGAGTTCGACCTTCTCCAGCTCTCACTTCCACGTCTTTTCATCAACGAAGTATAACATTGCTTCGAGAATATCTTCATTGGATAAATATTTGCGGTAATAGGAGAGATCCAGTGAAGAGGGTTTGTGAGAGCTCGTGGGAGGGAAGGGGGGGGGGTTGAGTACGAGCTCTTGACTCTCAATCGCAACGCCTCGAGCTAAATTCCAGAGTTCAACAATTGGCTATACTTCCAGCCAACTGTGAAACTTTATTCCTCATGGTTTTTCGTTGTTTATTTTTTTTTGCTCAACTTTCATCCCCTCCGAGGGGATGTTTTAACCTACTATTTTTAGCTCGTGATATTCGACCTCTTTAAATGTGCCATTTCTAGGTCTGGATAATCTCTGAACACACATCGTTGCTCTTCCATCTGATACACGTGCTGTTTGAGTGTACCTTCAGCCACCCTATTTTTGACTTTCTCTTTCTTTGTTTTTTTATTATTCTGGTTTTCATATAGTTGGGTTTGCCCATGATTTTTGTTTCGGAAAATAATGCACAGAGGCGATTTATAGTTTTTGGAAAAAGTCACTGGGGTATGGAGAAGAAATTGAAATAATTTATTTGTTTAAATAAATTATATTTCGTGGGGAATTCGTTTTTATAACATTTTATTTATTTTTTATTTTATTATTATTATTATTGATTAATTATTATTTCATAAAATTTGATTAAATAATCCATATTTCACAAGGAATTTATTTTTCTCTAATAAATATTATAATTATAACTATCAATATAGAAAATTAAATAATAACAAATAATAGATAGAAATGATTATATTTATAATATTTCTATTATTATATTGATATTGGTTTAGTGTTTTTCTTTATTAATAATATTGCGATTTCTGCATCTTTTTGGTTCTCTTAAGGGGCTGGCGCTTCGGAGTATGAAATAAATACCTCTCTCTCTCTCTCTTCGTCTCAATAGACATATTTGCACGCAACTCGCACGCGGAGCAGCATGCTCTTCCCGTTTCATCGCCGAGCCGACGACCCGTCGACAAGGTCGGATGCGGAAGATGATGCGCCGCAACCACACCGGGGGCGTGATTGCCCGAGGGAAAATGCAACAACACGGAACGCGAAAGGACGCGTGCTGGTGAGCAATCTTTCATACACTGCGGAACATACGCTCGAGACCAAGGACTGACGACCGAACGTCTTCGTGTCTGCGTGCGCGTCTGTTTGCTTTATGAACTCCGAGTGCGTGGCGTTGGTGCGTGGGTACCAGTTGGACGCGTGTCACGGCATCGAATGACCTTCGGTTTCCTCCTTTTTCAAGGTCGAATCGCGATAAGGATCGATAAGGGGTCCGAATGACCTTTGTTTTTTTTTCAAGGTCGAAGCTCGATAAGGATCGATAAGGGGTATGAATGACCTTGGGTTTCCTTTTTTTCAAGGTCGAATCTCGATAAGGATTATAATTTCCATCGAAGGTGATAGTAATCCTAATAATTTGATAAATTATCCTAATCGGATATTAGTTTAAAAAAACGAGAATTAAAAGATTAAAAAACAAGTACTGATAATAATCTCCCGAAAAAAGTTCATAAAAATAATAGTTTAAAAACTGCCAAAAATGAATTTAAAAAATGTACTGATAAAAAATTATCTCATAGAAAATAGCGATAGAAATGATACCTTTAAAAATGTCAAAAATAAAAAAACTAATAACAAACTCCTCAAAAAAATAAAATAAAAATAATGTTAAATAAATCGTAGTCGTCGCGAAAATAATTTTTCCCCTTGATTCTCCTAACGACCCAATTAAGAGCTCGGCATTTGGACATTCCGTTGCACAGGCAGGTGAATGAAACGTGAACGATGTTTATCTTTCAAAATGATTACCCCCCCCCCCTCTCCATCACGCCTCTTTTTCCTTTAGCTTTCTTTGCCATGCTACGATAGTAGGATAAGACTTCTACGAACGAAAAGAAAAAAGGACGAAGAACCTGTGTTCACATGTTTCAGCGATTTTTTTTTTTTTCATACAATGCTACACTAATCTACTTAACATAATAGTCTAATCACCCTGAGATTACGCACAATGAGGATAATGGGGTATACGCGCGGGGGCCGATGTACGCGTTGGCGTGCCAACCTTTTTTTTTTCTTCTTTTTTCTTCGTTTTTTTTTCATTCTTATATAACCCCGCGTGTAGGTATATGAAAAGAGGCGACTCGCGCTTTACTTCGCTGGGAACGTAATTGCGAGAGACCTCTCGTATAACCTGCACCCCGTACGACTCGCGAGATCGCGACGTTTCATGAGATCAGATCCACTACGTCGGGCGCGCTTAATTCATGTGAATTTTCACGCGATTACCAACCAACCTCCCACGAAATTTTTCAACTGTCTCCCCCGCATATTTGTTTTGCACAAAACGACGAGAACAAAAATTCAACGAGAGGTGAAAAATGTGCAACGCGAAGATAAGAGGAAGTCGTGGCGGAGAGGGGGGGGGCAGGAGGGTTGAAACTGCAAGGAAAAAAATTATAAAAATTATCGTGATAAGAAAAGTGCAGAGGAATGGTAGTTGTAGAAATAATTTTGAAATTTTTTTTTTTTTAAGGAATTAAAGATTAGGATGATTAAGGATAATTAAAGATAATTTTTATTCTTTTGGTTTCGCTTTTTTCGTTATACGAATATTAAATAATGTATCATCTATTAAATTTCGAATAAGGAAATGGAAGAAAAATATTTATCAAAGTAAATAAAAATGTTAAATGAAATAAAGAGATTTGATCGAATGAAATGTTTAAAAAAATAAAATGAATAACATGAATTAGAATACACAGGAATTGAAATTAAACAAATTGAATTTAAGAAAAATAAAAAATAATTGAAAAATGATTTTAAATGAAATAAAAATATTTGTCCCACATTGAATAAAAATACGAATTTGAAAAAATAAAATTAATAACAAAATCTCTATTCCCCCTAAAATAAAAATAATAATATAAAAAATGAGGATCATCTCCATCTCGTCCCACCCGGTACACAAATCCTACTTTGATCCACCAAGACACATCTCCTCCATTCTCGTTAACCCCAGCGGACGATTCTCGAGGAAAAGTACGAGTGAAACAAAAGAATATTAAATATAAGGGGGGGGGGGGGGATAACATCTCTTCGAGCGTTAGCAGAGAAAGATTCTTCTCTGCAAGAAAAGGGAGTAGACTGAGTGAGAATGATTGTCCCCTTGTCGTCCTCGATTTATTAATGCACACTCCTTAATGTCCTCGCCAGGTCACGTGTTCTCGAATTACCGGAATTCAAGATTCGTAATTCACATTCATGAAGTGGGATTTGTTTTTAAAAAAAAATTCTGCCCCCTACCCTCTGATGCCATTCCACCGAAACATCGAGTTCGTCCACCAGTGAAGCCACGCAATCAATGTTTTACCTCTGTTACGTATTACAATATTCGCGAGAATTGTGGCGAGTTTCTGATGAGAAAAAAAATTTGAGTGCACTTGGTACGTAACGCTTCTGTACTTCGCTGTTCTTTCTCTCTCTCTCTTTTTTTTCATGATCTCTCTCTCTCTCTCTCTCTGTCTTTTCTTCATGATCTCTTTCCCCCTTCATTCCTCTTCCTTTATCCTCTTCTGTCGTTTTTATTGCCAGTAAATAGATGGCTCCAGAGCACACGCAGCGGAGTGTACCAAAGCAGAAAGTTCGCACGCTTCTTTTATAGAAACTACATACGGGGTGTTCACTTTTCAACAGGGTTCCAAAAATTTCGAACGAAAAATGACAAGCAGAATTTCAAGATTTTTTTTTGTGGTTTGATTGGGTTTATTTTTTAACAACATTTATAATAATAATAATTACATCAATATATTGATAATAATGATAATAATACTATCAATATTTAGTATGATATAACTTCAATTTTTTTATTCTATCGATTCTGAGTCGATATTTTTACAATTTTAATTATATTTTATCTAAGTTTAATTTTAGCCCATTTTATTGAGAATGGTTGGACATTTTTTTTAAATGACGATAAAATCTACTAAATCTACTAAAATCTAATTTTTATTTCGTATATTTTTCTTAAATTTTGAACATTTCTACGTGAATGATTTTTTTCTACACTGAAAGTAGAGAAATATGCATTTGGGAGTTGCTGATGGTTGCAACGTGTAACGATTAGACGAAGGGTTCTTTATTAATTCGAAGGTGGTACCGTTGAACTTTGGCTTATGTCGAGCTCATGGAGAGGAGGAAGCACCTAAGTAATGTGCAGCCTATAGAGGAATACATTGGACGTAGCTGAATCAGGCAGTAGCTCAACCTCGAGCTTACCAGTCCCACATGGAGCTTAAAGCTCAAGATAGAGCTTATAAGCTCTCCCTTAAGGGGGAGGAGTTCCTTCCTGGTAAGGGAAATCCGGAAGCGGAATTTGGGTCGTAAAAAAAGGAAAAATCGGAATCTCGTTACGTCTCCTATTAACATCAATTTATCGCAAGAGGGTTGATGTTCCTGAAAAAGTCAACCGGAAGATTGGCCCCTTTGAGGGCATCCCCTTCTTCCAAGCTTTGGCACGCAACTCATTCGAGATTATCCACACTTTAGAAAAATACGGATAAGCAAAAAAAGAAAGAAGCAAAAAATAGGATTTTCTTGTGAGTCTCGATTTCGACTCAGGATTCACAATTTCTCGGGCTGCTGGGTTAGCATAAGGGGATTTAGTCAACTAGGGGGGTGTTCACCCAACGACTTTCGAATTTATCGTTGCTCCACCCTTCTGCTACTTTTCTTGGGGGATGTACTCTTACATCAACCCTCCACAGCCTTAAATCCCTTTTTCTCTTTTCTCCTCCCTCTGCGCAACGAACGATTAACTTTTTTTTCGTCCAAAGCCCTTTTTTATTATTATTATTGTTTTATACATTTCTTTCGCGAAAAATGAAATTTTGTGAATGATTCAATTATTTGGAAAAATAATAATAATAAAAAAGGGGGCTAACAAATAATAAAAATATTTTTTAAATATTATTATTATTTATATTTTTAAAATTATGATAATGCCACAATTTCTTTATTATTTTTAATGTCTCCTTATTATCAAATTTACGGAAATGGCGTATAACCCTCAGTAATTCATAATTTCTCCCATGACAACCAAAAACTGCACTTTTTTCAAAATTTGAGAAAACAGTGACCACGGGGACTTCGAGGTCAACATCCTCAATGCACACCATAAGTTTCATCCCAATCGATCTATTCGTTTCGGAGAATAGTGGTTTCAAAATTTGTCCGTTACTTCAATGACCGATGTCGAAAAGCTAGTAATACCATCGTCCGATATTGCAGGTTTCAAACTTTCCCCATACACGTACGTGTCCGCACAATATCCACAAATAGTCAGTGTTTTTTTTTTTCGAAAAAAAAACTTTTTCACATCTCACAGTGGCGCGTGTGTACGTCGATGGTAAAAAGTTTTTCCGAAAGGGCTACGTATCCTATACGAACTTCTAGGATCAATGATGCGTAAGTCGTACCAGCGAGGGCTGTAAGCCCGCCTTACTGATCCCTTTTCCCGTTATAAAGGGAAATGGATAAATACGGTATCCAATACCGATGTTCATCCCCGCTAAGTCCCGAGAAATTGGCAACATACTGTACGAATGTAATTCCCGTCTTTGGAGAACTTTCTGGCTTTTCGTAACGAAAAATATATATATGTATAAAGCTTGGAATATACCTCGTCAGTGATCCTGAATTACATTCATTACTGCTCGTATAATGAAAATAAGACTTCCAGTCACCGAACGAAAAGTTCTCCTTTTTATCGATTTGTTTTTTTTTTTTTTCGACTCTGAAGCTCGAGGGACCTTTTCTTTTTCTGGAATATATGCAGCTGTTCTTGTTCGTTAAATCGTTTCTAAGAGGATAAAGAAAAGCTTAATTGTAAATGAATTTTCTCGTATTTTATGATGAAGGGAAGGAGTACTCGAAGGGGAGCTCAATTTAATGGAGGTCCAATTAATAAAAGCTCGTTCCAAGGAAAATCGAAGTTTTTTTTATTTCGGGGATTTTTTTGCTGCTGGTGTAAAACGCCGAAATGCATTAACAATTTTTGTAAATCGTGACTGTCCACTTATGAACAATGATCCAAATATTCTCGCAGGCCGAATATTCATTGCTGGAGATGTGGAACATTAGAACTTCCGGTGGTGTGTCCGTAGCATTGTAAATGCTGTTCAATTAGCTCCGAACGGAAACGTCTGTGCATATTGCGTGTCGATTACACGCGTGCGCCTCCATTTCCACAAAATTGGGCTCATCTTGTGGATACTCGTTTCAACAATAAACAGTGCAAATTAAAATAATCAACGAAATAAATCAACCAACCAGAACGAGTTTGAAAACAGAAAAATCAGAAATTTTTAATGTGTCATATATTTTCATGAATTTTGAAAATTGGGTCCAACAATTCACACCAAATTTTGCAAGTCTGTGATACAACAAAAATGTTTTATCTTTAATTTGCATTTTTCATCCGTGCAAAAAAAAAATGCATCAATTACAATTAATCTCGACTCATAATATATCAAATTAATAGAAAATTAATATTTGATAACAACGAGTGTTTATAATAATTAATTAATGAACATTTAAAGATTCGCATATTTTAATACATACAATATTAAATTATATTTAATATATAACATCCCACAATAAATTCTATATATTAAATTAATATTTATATATGTTTGGGTTTGTTTATTTTGTCTTATATTTATTTAAATATTTATTAATATTTAAATACAAATAATTGTACCAATTGCTATTAATCACGACTCGTAATATATTTAATAGATAATTCACATTTAATACTAACGAATATTTATTATAATTAATAGATGAATATTTAAGAACTTTTAAGTAGCCATAAAAATCTCTCTCTCTCTCTCTCTCTCTCTCTACATATATATATACATAAATATAATAATAGGTAATATAAATACATAGAATATGGAATCCTATTTAATATTAAATTACAATTCTCGAGTGAGGATTCCCTATTAAATCTTGTTTAATACGTAAAATCAAATAGAGTTCAATATTAAAGAGGGTAATAAAATTCATAAATATTCATCGGGAAAAGGCTTCGAGCTCCTTAAGGCGAGTGAAAGAAGGGGAAAAAAAGGGTGGACCGATATAGCGTAATAAAACGTCCGGAGATCGGTATAGGTATAGTATTGGTGTCGTAGCTGGCACCTTCCCGGGAGATTACAGTGCGCGCACACGCGGTAGTCCGTGCCCGCGTAACGCGGGATATCGCGCTACGATAGGCGCGGCCTTTCTTCTCACCGGTCATACTCACCTTTTGCCTCGTTCACGTGTGCAACAAGTATCCTATACGCGCTCCTACCGATGGCTTATAATTTGTATCGATTTCGCGCTCGAGGCCGATCCCCTGCACGCTAAAACTCGATTCATCCGCGAACCCTCCCTCCCCAACCCCATCGTCAATCCCCATTCAAACAGGGGATGAAGAAAATAATTGCCTCGCTTTGCTTTTCCCCTTGTTTTTTTTTCTTCTTTTTTTTTATCGAGAGCTCCACTTTCTATTCCATTTCATATTTCATCCAATAGACGCTTTATTTGCATCTTTACTTTTTTTAGTCGAATTATCAATCACAAATTTATTGAATTTGCATTTTTGGTTTTTTAGTTTATTGTTTTTTTTTTTTAATTTTATTTATTTGTTTTTGAAATAACAGAATTATAATTTTACTATTGATCTTTTTTATTGATTTTTTTTATTGTATTTTACTAATGATGAAAATGATAATTTAACTATTTTTATAATTATTGTCGATTGTTATTTTTCATTATTATTGTTGAATCATTGATGAAATATATACCCAGGTAAGAAATGTTTTCATGTGTATTTTTTTATAATCATAAATAGATGAAATTCGTAATTCAAAATTTACACAAGCGATATATTTATTGAAATGCTCAAGTTTTTATTTTATTATTAAATTAACGTTGTGAATAATATATACAGAATATTTATTTTTAATGGATACTTTTAATTTCACCATTTTTTATATTCATAAAATGATACAATCGAAAATAAACATTTTCTGTTCAATAAAATATTAAATAGCTTTAGTAATTTTGTTTATTTTAATCAATATTAAGTAAGAGAGGATAATTTATTCTACAATCAGAGAACTGTTTTTTCCAAATAAACAAAATGACCCAGCAATTTGGAAAAATCTTTTTCAATTGGAAATTATTTTCTACAGTATTCACAAACCCTTATTAATTTCATTTATTTATTTGCATTCCCATGACAGGTGTCTTTTCAAAGAAATTTCATCCTTCATATCGGATTCTTCTATTTTTCAGTGTGCAGAATCTACATAAATGGGAAGTAAAAAAAAATGTATCGTTATTTATGAAAATAAAATAGAGGCACGGTGTGCGTGAGGGATTATTTTTATTTTCACAAATGCTGATTAATTTTATTTATTTATTTGCATTCCTATGACAGGTGTCGTACTTTCGAAGGAAGTACGGTCGAGGCGAGAAATTGATTCGTCATTATAAGGAGAAGCGTTGGCTCAGCCGCGGTGAATCGTTGCTTCAATCATACGCCGGATTCCCCTTAACCCGTCTCACGTGCATTCGCAAGTTGCACACGCCTTCCGGTCTTCCCTTGAATTTCATGCGTCTCGCGTGCACGCACGTATCTCGCGACCCTACTCGAGGGAATTCCGCCAAACGGCCACGCTGATAACTCTCGCGTGTTCTCGTTACCTTTTCTCTCTTTTTTTTTTTTAATTATTCCCACTTTTTCCCCGGACCAAAATTTATCGTGACGAGCCTCCGGATAATTGCCAACTTTCACTTTCCTTTTTCGGCTGGAATTTCATCAATATAATTCTGGGGGCTTTATGGGAAATTCAACTTTATTTTTGCTGTCATTTTTCAAAGACGTGGGGAGAGTATTTTTATTGAACATTTTTTTAAGGTTCAAAGAAAAACGAGAACTGAAATTTTCAGTGAAAATTATTTGTTTCCATTATTTATTAATAATATTAATTATTATTTCTTGCTATTATTTGTTAATAATTATTATTTATTTCGATTATTGATTGATTTATTTTTTAGCATTCGTTGTTACTATTATTTATTCATTACTATACATTACGATATTTTTCCGAGATTTAATTTTCTCAATCTGGATTTTTTCGTCTTGTTCCGTTGGCTGGGATTTTAAGCTAATATCAAACTATTTTTTTTCTTTCACTGGCGATCGCCGATTGTTTAAAGAAAACGAACAAATTAATTAAAAATTCACAATCCAAATAATCCATTAAAAACCAACTAAATTCCGTTACCATATTTAATTTCTAACAATAATAATCACAATATTTATAAACAAAATACCACAATAAAAATAAATAAAATTCCAAACCGTATTTACCTATCTACTAAAAACAGTCCTAAACTCCTACAATTTTTAAATTTGTCAATTCCATCATTAATCAATTAACCATCCCATTATTATTCCCCTTCCCTACTGGATATTTAAAAAAATACAACAACTCCCAAATTAAATCCTTCTTTCCTTACACCCAACCCTCTCTCCTCAAACTTCCAGATTCCCATCCCAAAAAAAAAATATCAATTCCCCTTTCGCCTCCGGGCAAAAAAAAAAGTCAATTTTTCAAAACCGATTGGCCAGCGTCCGTGGCGAGGTAATGGTCGGGTACAAGTGCGAATCACCGTGCAACCCCCCTTCCCCCTCGCCCCTCACCATCTCTTTTTTTCCAGTTCATTGCCAGACGTGGATAATGTGCACGCGTGGCTTATCGGTGCACGCGAGAATTCTCATATGACTCCCCCCTCCCCCCTGCCCATCTCCCTCCCCCTACAAACCCCCCCCCCCTCCTGGGAGAACGAGAAAAGGCGGTGGAAAAGGGAAACGAATGGCTCGCGAGGAGAAAATAAATGATAAAAAAAAAATCGAGAGCTAAGTATACGGTCTATCGAGCTGGGGATGCTGAGAGGAACGGAGAAGAGAAAACGGGGCAGGGGGGGAGGGGGAAGGAAGGAGGGGATCATTTCTCCGATTTATACCCAGGGATGACGTTACATACGTAGGACTTAAGCTGTTGGCGTCCGGGGGATTACCGACTCGTATGGAAAGGCTCGAGTGCCCCCCCCCCCCCCCCTCTCATCCCTTGCCGATATCAAAGAGCGAAGGGAGAACCGGCAGCAACGTTCACACATTTTGCGTTCGCCGCGGGGGGCAATGCCCGCGACGTAGTAAGGCTCCGAGAGCATCGAGAACGTGATAAATTGAAGCTGTCCAAGAGGGAGGGGAGGAGAGGGGGTTGGTGGCGAGGAAGGGGCGAGAGAGATATTCTTGGCCAATGGTACAAGAATTACGTGTTGCGTGCTTTTCTGATCCAAGGATCGTTTGAAAATTCATGGTTGAACGTTTTTCGAATATTATTTTGGTATATATGGATTTTTTGGTTTGGGTTTTGTAGAAACGTTTTTTTGTATGAATGATCAGTATTTTATTACATGTGGATGAAATAAAATGGATTTCGAAAAATTGTGGAAAAAGGTTTTTTATAATTTGTGGAAAAATGAGTTTGGGGACCTGATTTTATTTTTTTACGAATTTTGAACGATTTTGTGAAGAATTTATTGAAATTCATTTTATTTTATTTATATTTATCGAAATATGGATCATTTGCTAAAAAAAAATGTTTTTAGAAACCCAAACCAACAATGCGCATTTACCAAAATACAAAATATCTACTCGGACGAAATTTACCAAACCTGATCTCAGCTATCTTTCGGAAGCTTTGAACTCGAGATAAGCTCTAAATTATTCCGAATAAAAAAAAAATGAATGTCTGAGGTGAAGTTGATGCGCGTTAAAAGTGCGAAGAAGCTCCATTAGGCGAAGCATAAAACCGTCAACGCGGCAAGCTTCTTTGGCGGAAGGTGTTTGATGGTCAGTCGGGTGCTCGGGCCTCCCAAGGCGTTCTTCTCGTGAACGAACTAGGAAGCGTTACGAGCGCCCCCTAGCCGTTCCCTGATCAACCTACGAGACCAGTGACGCGTCATGGCGCGTGGGTCGGTCTCTCCTCTTCGAGTGCCAAGAAACGTGTCCAGTTTGTTGCACATCCGTTGTTGTTGGTCTCGGAGAAAGAGCCTAATACCGAGCGCACGTGTCCGGACCCTCCGCCTGAGACTTTGAATTTACGCGTGTTACGATCGGGACTCGACACTGATCGTGCATCGCCAAGCTACACAGACATAACGAACCGACGTCGTAATCCCTTTCGTGCATAAACTTTCGCAACCCTCTCAAAGTCGATTTCCAACGGCGCCGGAAGTACTACGTTTTCTGTGATCCTCTCCGAGCAAATCTTCCGGCAATATTTCAAATTTTCTGACACCAGGAATGAGCAATGTTGATTGGAAACTCTTCGTATTAATATTGGAATAAAATTCCTTTTTTCGTAATTAATTGAAAGAATTTTGAAGTTAATTGCGATTTTAATTGAAACGCTAAATCGTTATTTGTAATATTCGAAATAATTGATTAATTAATTAAATTAATTGTATTGTAATAAAAAAAATATTATGCAAAAGTATATTTAAAATGACAAGAAAATTATTTGAAAAATAAATTCAAATTGATTGAATGTTCTGATTTTTTAAAATATTTATTAAATTATTTTTGTTTAAAATTTTAGAATAATATTTTATGGTTTTTTTTTGGCTTCTTAAAATATTTTCTGTACTTTTTTATATTATATAATAAATAGAGTGGAGGCTGGGCATTGACCCAGGAGTGATACTAAACGGCGAAGCGAATTCGCGTAAAAATCTCGCCGAAAATTGGCGTCTCCTTTCGCAGACTCGATTCTGCGCAAACGCACGCTCTCGAACACGTTCGCATTACCCATCCCTAATTTGTCCCAATTACGATGCTCTTAACGGTCCGCTGGCGTGCTCTTGTGGAATTTCCTTGCTGGATTGCCCGGGGCCAAGAAGTACGGTAAATCCTTAATTCGGGCGGTTCCCAGTTGCCACATACGTGTGCACGTAATTTTACGTCGAGACGTCCGGGGTGTGAGGCTTTGCGGCCTCCCGAGGAGAGGTGCAAATTAGGAGAATACAGGACCGGATTAAACCGAAGACAATGTAACTCGAATCCTCGTGGAAATATATTTCACATTTCTTCATTTTTTATCAATATTCCTACTTTATAAATTAATTTTGGAATTAAAGAAAAACATAAACTATCTTTCAAGATATGCTATATTTTTGAAATACCTCGAAATATATTTAACGTAATATATTTGATATAAATATACAAAAAGAATATTATTAATAAAAGGAGCTTGAAAAAAACGTTGGGTTTGCTAAATATTCTAAAATTGCTGAATGAAATTTAACAATTATAGAATAAAAATTTTAATTATAGGATATTTCTTTCTTATAAATAACTTATAATTTATTTTCGTAAAAATAACGATTTTTACTATTATCGTTCGTAATTTTTGAACGTTTTTATTTTTCGTATTTCTTTTGGTACCTCGAGTCAATTCCAACCTACGAACTCTAGATTCTATTGATTTCGAATTGATTTCCCGTGGCAGTGTGAAACGAGCTGTAAAATTGTCACGTCATTTCCAGATCCTCGGAGGGGAAATCGAGAGTTGAGGGAACATTATCCAGACTCATTAGAAGGGTACATTTCGATAAGGTTCTCGATATTTGCAGTGGAACTCATCGTAAACGTATATCGTGGAGTTGGGGGGTTAAGGGGTGAAAGGGGGAGGGTGAAAACGCGAAAGGAGGGAAAGCCGAGAACCCGTGTGTTGTCGCAGGTACTCGGTACGAAGGAGGGGTTGCCGTTTCGCACCCTCGGTACCCGAGTCAAAATACCTCGAGGGTAAGGTCAACATTTATTTCCAGATAAACTCCCCCTCTGTCGCTTTTCTTCCGTACACTCGTTTTGTACGCCCGCAAAGCGCGACACTGTACGTCTTCATCATCGATCCGATATTCGGTCCTTTCATCGAGCCCTCGGGAGGCGCGAACTTGGAGGGACTCAATAGTATCGAGCTCGCGTCGAAAATACTTCAAAATAAATTAAATCGTATAAACGTTTGCTCCTGTTTGGTTACAACTCGATTCGACTGAATTAAAATTGATTGCAGCTAGGGAGCTTGATCGCAGCGATTAAAAAAGGTATTTACGCATTTCGTATCGTGGAAATCAATTAGTAGGAAGAAACTTTTTTTTGCAATTTTCTAGTTGTTATTTATAAACAGTTTTCGTATATTATAAAATTTATAGAAAAATATTTTTTATATTAAGCATATTTATTTAATATTATAATTTTTTTATTTTGGTATGATTGTGAATCAGTTTCCAAAATAAAAATTTCCAAACAAAAGAATGCAGAATAACGTTACGAAACAAAAAATCACAGGTGAATGTTCGAACTTTGTTCGTGGAGTGATTCGCGTGCATTCGCTCACATCCGATAATTTTTTTCCACCCTGTTCGTCGTCCGTCCGTGGAGCTACGTATTAAGGGGAAAAAGTTAGCTTCATTTCCTTCCGCGTCAAATAATTAATTGAGCGTGATACAGCTGGCAAGGAGGGAGCGTCACTGACGAATGAAAAGCTTCGATGCTGCAATATCAAACGAAATATAACAACGAATATAATAATACCGATGTGTATTTGGTGAACTGTCCCGCGTAGGCTGTTAGCATGGGCGCTGCGATTCAGGATCGTAATAGTACTCGACGTCACATATACCAGGTATTTTTATTCACGTGAGCCATTATCGTCGTTATTATCGTCGGGCTTACGAGCCTATACGACCGGACATTTGACACTCGAGCTGCGATAAGCTAAACGACCTGGGACACGGAGAAACGCTCGAAAATCCCGAGCTAGGCAACTCCCCGGTCCTGTTGAGGGATGGGGGATGAACTGGCTACCGGGTTATGGCGAGGTGTTCGTCGCAGTCCTGGCCCTCCCTTCGACCCTTCGTCTCACCTTCGCACCGAGCGTACGGACCCTCATTCGCGTGAATACTACTCGACTACGTATGCAGCATTGAATTTCTGTCGAGAAATGTCACGCGGTATGTATGTCCATGCATACGAATAGATAAACAGAGAATTCAAAAAAATCGTGAAAATTCTTCGTAAAGCAGCTTGGGTGTGAAATTCTGAAGAGAAAAGTCCTTATCCGTTTCGATATCCGACCAACCGTTGCTGAGATACCAGCTGTCCAACGCTAGCCAATCCGAGGCCTTGCAAATCCTCACTCGTATGAACGCTACTGTACCACGTGCACATATTCCTAGAAGCGTAACGCTGTATATTCATTCGTACGGATAAATAAACACAGAATTCAAAAAATCGTGAAAATTCTTCGCGATTCAGCTAGAGCGTGAAATTCTGAAGAGAAAAGTCCTTACGCGTTTCAATATCCGACCAACCGTTGCTTAGATATCGGCCGTCCAATGCTAGCCAACCCGCGGCTTCGCGCCACCACTCTAGGCGCATCACGGCTGGAAAGGGGCGTGGTGTTACCCCCACTTTTCGATCTAACGTTGCAGCGGATTTTACTTTCAGCAATCGATCGATATCTCGGCAACGGTACATCGGAGAGAGAAACGGATAAGGACTTTTCTCTTCAGAATTTCGCGATCTATCGATCGGCCAAAGTTTCAGCTTAACCTGTGGGACACCCACTGTGCACACGTGCGCGTTGTACCCATGAAGCGTACAGTGACAGGGAAGGTTTACTGCCGGACATAAACGACATCGGTCACTGCCGCTGGCTATTTCATATTCAGTGAGTACTGAAAGAGAAGAAATCGTGCACCCAGAAGGGACACAGGCCATGGAATGCTTCACTGGATCGGGGCATGAGAAAAAAAAATGTGCAGGAAACGCGCAATCTCAGCGAGATACGTAATATGCTGACGTCAAGCAAGTACTGTCGAGGGTGGAACATTTGTACGCCAAGTTCGCTAGAGTACGGTATAAAGCCTCTGGCGAATTGTACATTCCGAGGAACATTATCATTCCATGATATTTGTCTTTCGATCTCATTTATTTTTAAGTTCCCGTTCAGGAACCTTTCTTCGCGATAACCTTCACTTACTCTTCACGATTTCACTACGATTTTTATTCTAACAAATAAACGATTCGTGTTTTTCCTTTCCATAACATTATTTATTAATTTTTAACTTCAACTTTAGACTAAATGTTATAAATTAGACAAAATTTTACACTTTTTCACTGAAGTATGAATTCTTCGCGGAATTATTCCGAGCTGACTGTCGATCGAAGAAAACCAAAAGCACGTTTCACGAATCGTATCTTTATTTCTCGTTGCTGCAAAAGCGATAAAAGTGGAGAATCGTTTGTGTCAAAAATGGGATACCTTAGAGCCAGTCTCGCTGCAACGTCTCGAAGCACGCAATCTCTTCCAACCCCTTGCATCATCTTCGGATGATCACAAGAGTTTCGCGATTTCTCGACACTCCTACACTCGGATCGGCGATCATGAATTATGAATGAGAAATCGATCGATCGTGAGCTTACGATTGATAAAGTCACGGCGATTTGCATCACCATACGAGTATTTTATTACGCGTGACACCGCAATTCAACTGCGATGAAATAACACAAAAAAACACATCACCCCCCATTTCGAGGGTGGATCACCCATTTTATCGCTAACCATCCATTGAACCGGATCCCAAGATGAATTACGTGAAATAATAAAATTGCGAACTCGAATTGTCGAATTTATTGATCGGAATGGAAATCGATGTTTCGTTTTGAAACGGAACATCCGTGATACTTTTGGTACATGTTCGAAATAAAAATCAAACTGAAAGAATGAATTTTCCGATCGTTTGTGAAAAGCAACTGGAGCCAATATCGGGATAGGTGACCGTTTCACATTTGTCTATCAGACGGGCAGCTTCATCGAGGGTCCAATTACGAGTACATCTGCGATGAACTAAGAATAGAACCGACCGTATCAGCACAAAATCTTTTCAGTTTCCCCGTGCCCTATTAAAAAATTTAAAATCGTTTTCATCGAATCGTGCAATGACAAAAGTAGGTTTCAATTTTTTGTATTATCAGACGGAATGCTTTTGGCTACATTTTCAAAAAATCTTTCGAATGGACAGATTAAAAAAAAATCTTTCAAAAACACATGTACACGATTTTTAGGTCAACATTTCCCAAAAAGATATAAAAAATACATAAAAAAATTAACTTTAATCGTCCTCCAACGATGAAACCTAAGTTTAAAAATGCCAAAAATCGTCGATGAGAAAAAATCGAAAAAATGTGTAGAAAGAAAATGAAGATTTTCCAGCGAATGATATCTATCACGATCCTCACTCAGGGTTTACAGAGAGACAGAGTTTTCGTCGCAGTAAACCTGGGTCCCGGTTGAGTCCCGCATTTCCGGTTTATCGATGTATCCAGGAGTGTATGACCTGGACGTGTGTATCATGTCAATAGTATCAGGCGACAGGATCAGGTGTATCTATAGCGAGGAGCCACGAAGGGTCGCGTGTATCCACGTCGATTCCTCAACGTCGAGGAGTAATTTACGTTACTGGGTCGTGGGATCCAAGGAATCATGCCACCCCTCCTGTTGTCGTTTTCGTCCCTGTACATTCACTCGTTCTTTTCATCGCTGTCGATGGAGAACATCTGGGGGATGAGGTTTCGGGGGATGGGCTTGACGTTGATATGCCTCGCGACACAGAGAAATGTCTCCCCTTGTTCAATGTTCAAATGAAATTTCAAGCTGGCTCGGGATGTCGCGAGTTTACTGTGAATTTCCTCGGGCCGATTTACGTGCCAGGAATCGCCTCGCGTTCACCGGTTTACGTATCAACCCTAATGGCCTATTATTGGCTCTTCCATTTTGGATGATCCAATGATAAAATTACTGATAGTGACTCCTAATGGCGTCCTGATTCGTTGGGCAATCCTAAAATGGTTTTTCGTTATGACTGTTGATAGGAAACGTCATTGAAAGGCCACTTGGGCTAGTTTTAGATAATAAAAAGTATTTTAAGAAATTAAAAATAAAATAAACGAAAATTAAGGAATATATCTCTGGGATATGTATCTGAATCATAGAGTTTTTTTTCATGATTTTCATAGCTCAAATTTGGGCAAGGAAATTTGTCCAAAAAAAAAAGAAATATATTTGTTGCATTCGTAAGATGCAAACTTGAACGTCATGATCAGAATGTCTTTTGTTTGAAGGTATCATCGCCTGATCGATACAGCGTCGTTGCTTCGCCTCTCATTATCGCAGTCCATTGTTACTTCGGGTTCAAAGGATAGTTGGGAACATTGGCAATTTGGTGAAAAGGAAGAGGTACCTCGGTAGCCGGAGGCACATTCGAGGTGCACAATGTTGGCTGTTTCATCGAAACGGATAAGAGACAAAGGGAACATATTGGAGCTTCCGAGAAACTGGAATTGGTTTGATAATACGAGTTAACGTTGTAGAAGTCTCTAAGGAAAACTCGTCGATGGAGGCAAAAGGGAGACGCCGAGTTGGCAGTCTTCATCCGGAAAGCCTCTCGCTCCGGCTGAGAATAGCCAGTATTAAACACCTAATGCGAGATTGGTAGAGGTCACAGGAAGGAAGTGCACGCAGCTCTGGTAAATTAGTTGGAGAGAGGCGCCAGTGTCCGTTGGGCCACGTTGCGAGCCAAGTAGTCCCTTCGAAGGATCATTCAGGAAGGGAATGCGAGAATCCCATAGGACTGGGCCAACGAGGAGAGCTCCGGTGTCCCGTCAATTAAATCCACTCGTCGTGAGTCGCCAGGAATTATTGGCTCCTCGAAGTTTCCTCTGCGGATCCTCGATACGGTTTTCTCCATCTTTGGTCGTCGGGTTCTCATCGAGTTTTAGGGATCGTGACTGCTCGTTTCAGCGAGTAACGTCTCGTTGGGGACCCAATGACTTCTCGGTGAACTTTTCGTCAAATAAAAAGCTCCGACGGTCAAATATCCAAGAATGGAATTTTCACTCGTTTCCTCAATCGCCCAATATCCGACGAAGAATTTCTCGTCTCGATCCCATTTGATTATTGGCAAAGTTAATCTTTCGTTAAATTCTTAAGATTTCATCGAATTCCGGTTCAAACGAGCTCCAAGAAAACTTGACGGGAGGAATTTCCGATAGGAGAGTTTAAGGGGTTAGGGATGGGAGGATTTTTATAACGATATTTCTTGGTACGATGATGAGGGCCTTGGAGGCCTTACGATTATGAGTTCGATTTAGGCGACCCGCTCAGGTACTCGTTAAACTCGCGGATCAATTTGACCGATAAAGCCCGCACGAAGTACACCCTCCCTTAACTCTATCCTTCTCTTCCTCCCCCCCCCCTCTCTCCCTCGCCCCGATCTTAATTAGAAACTCGGTCGTACCGCTCCTGCTGTGGGGCGAGTCCCAACACCGTCTTTGGCGTCTTCAGCGTGATTCCAAATTCTTCCGGCAGAACTCCCTATCTCCCTCGAAGCCTTGGTTGCCCCTATTCAGCTTCATCTTTTGTTGCCCTGTTTTATTCTGTGCAAAAGTTCTTATGACTGGTTGATGCGTGCCTATCGAGCCAGGAGTGCAATTGTCCGCACAGTGGATGTCATTCCAGTCACGTCAACACGTAACTGACGATAAGGTCTTTGATGACGTTGGAGGCTGGAAAAACCTAAGTTGGTGAGGGCTCGATGAAACGGCTGGATGGAAAGACGAATCAAGTTAGGTGGTCGATTTAATAAACCGGAAATAGGAGGCCACCAACCGAGATTATCTTCCATCCAGCCAACTCTCTGCCAAGATGCCTCTTCCAGGCTCGTTATATCGTGACAAACTGTTGGAAGTTTGTAATAATTAGTCGAAGTAATAATGAATTCCAGGGGGTGTCAGCTGGTGCCGGAAATCGGAGATTGGCCGAGAAAACGCAGTGGGGATGCTTGGTGACGCGGAATCGGGTCTAGAAGCCTTCAACGTTGGAAACTACCGAAGCTTTTCTTCTGTGGATAACAAGGTGTCGTTATGATGTCCTTCAGTGGATTATCGATTAACTGACTTTGCAGTGCTCAAGAAAATGGCGTAGGAGTAGCTTGCCATCAGGATTGCTGTCGGTAGTGATTCACGTTAGATCAGCAGTGTCTCATAGTTCTCATACAATTATTTTCCAAAGTTAATTATTCGTCCATTTTCTCGGACGACTTCTTCGATCAGAGATTCCGAAGTAAAGAGAAGAGGTATCGTTTTGAATTGATGGTGGTACCGTAAATCGAGATCCAATCTGCCTTTCCTCCTCGTTCCTCGTTCCACGAAGGGAGTAGTGCGAAAATTACCATCAGCCCGACAGCATCAAGGAACATTGCTCATGATCAAGTTCCCATTTGACGTATACCGAAGCATCCATTAATCGTTCGTCATGACTTCCGGTATTTGACAGCTGCTCTAGGTTTCAACGCTTCCCAACCATCCCTCAGGTGTAACAATCGTATCGTATACTCCTCCCGATTTCTTCACTCTTTCTTCCTTTTTTTTTTAGCTTTATCCAGAAACTGCTGGTGCTCCAGCACTCGAAAGGAGAGAGAGGGGTCACCTTGTCTTCAAGTTTTATCTCATCGAGGCAAGTTTCCAGATAAGGATTCTATCCTCATGTTGCCAACCCTATATAACCACTTTGGGGGCTACACAGCTCCGAGTTTAATGAAAGTTCCCTCGTGAAAATGTTTTTCGTCCAAGTTCCAGGAGACACCATCTTGGTATTGGTATCGCCCGATTGTTCGAGAAGAAAATAGAGGGGGGGTTGGAAGATGGAAGGTGTACACAATGAGGATGAAAGAGAGAGAAAGAGGGGAGGGATGTGCTCGTGTGTTTGTACGTTTGCTCACGTATTTGGTGTTCTCCAATGGACCGAGATAGCCAAGATGAAAGATAGGGGTGAAGAGGATTGCACGTGGTGGAAAAGCTGGGTCCAAAGAACGAGGGAGGAGATGATTGAGGCGCTGTGAGAAGGTTGGCAACCAAGAGAATACGACCAGTGTCGACTTTTTCACCTCTGCCACCTCGCCGCTTCTCATTCCCTTGGCCAATACAGGTTGGCTAATTGAAGGGCTAGAAATGGTGGTTAGTTGGCTCGGTTGCAGTTGTCCCCAGAGAGAAAAAAGACAATCGAAAGCCAAATTAGATTTTCAACTTCCAAGCGATAATCAAGGGTACCATCGTGTTTCCGTGTTACTCCGTTGGACCATGAGATACCACGGTGAAAGCCTCTGCGGAAGCTCCTGTTGGGAAATCAACGTGTCAATTAGCCAGGGAAGACGATAAATGCCCGTCAACGTCTCCACCAGCTTCACTCTCGTCTCGTATGGCTATTCCACCAGGAACTTCACTCAAACGCTTTCGCTATGTACGTGGCTTGTATTACGAGCTGGACCGTGAGTTATCGCGTTCTCGGCCGTCATCCTCCTAGATATGACGTAGACTAGATGGACGGGATTCATCTTCGGCGGAAGCCACGTCATGATGCATTATTGGGCTGATGCTTCCTTTTTTTTTTCAAATATTATATAAGGAACCTCCAGGATCAAGGCATTCGGTGATATCGGATATACATGCTCGTTCTGAGACAAAGTGGATTTTCGCTCTGAGGAGATGAGATTTGGTACGAGAATGTTCAGAATACTCCGTGGCGCTCGCTCTATTTGGAATCAAGACGCGAACGTCATTAGTCTTCAGATTTCAAGGGATCAAGATTCGGGAAATGAAACTGGTATTACATTCTGGATTTCAAGATTCAGGATCAAAAGTTGTGAGTGAGCCAGTCTATTTTGCAAGCATGGCAGGTCAATTCTCTACAACCTCAAATGAGGTTAGAGAATTCTTCACAACCTCAAAAGAGGTTAGAAAATACCTCGAAACCCTCATCTGAGTATTGATATCTATAACCTCATTCAAGGAGCACTATCCAGTCGACCCCAATATCCTGGCAGTTCGTGATAACCCTCGAATCAAAATGTTCACTGTTCCAGAACGTTCTGTTTTTTTTTGCTTCTCATCTGGATGGAAATTCCAGGCAGTTTCTTTGAGCCAACGAGGAGGAGACTAAACTCGCGCACCTCCCTCACCTGTCGTTTACCTTTTCGTAGAATCTTTTGGTACGAGAGCCTGGAGAAATAAAGCACTGTGCCATACGCGTTTCCACGGACCATGAATATTCATAACCTTGGCATTTCCGGCGAGCCGGAGTGACTCAGGATGCATGACGCAGAGAGCGAATCTTTCGGGATGACGGCAGAGAAAAAAGATCGAAAAATACGAAAGGGGTGGAGGAGAAGGGTTCTGGAAGAAATTGAGACCATGCTCGCGTGGAAAACCGGAATTTGATTAAGGATCAAAATGAAGGTTGGAGTATGCGCGCGCACCGAAAGAGGCTTTGTTCAACGCCATTTTTATTTTACACTTTCGGGATCTCCTCGCCATTCAGGGAACCGTAAAAAGAGAGACAGGGATATTGAATTTCATGCAACTTTATGCCCTCGAATCCAGGTGTGAAAATAAAATTGGAGCTTTGTTGGAAGGCGTTAAAAAAACGTTTGTTGTCCGCTGACGAGCATCGACTCGTATCATACTCGCATCGTCAATTCGAAACTCCTATCCCACGCGAAATGCACAAATAAATACACCGGTGTTTTTTTTTTCCTTTTTTTCGAACATGTTTAAAACGACTGAATTAAATTTTATGAACGATTCGCGTCGTCATTATTATTGCGTTAACGATATCGACGATCCGGGGGTTGCTACAGGTACTTCGTATCCGTTTGGCAATTTGATTCTCCAATGGGTTTGGAGTCACAATGAAATATTCATGTTTGCTTTTCATTCCTGAAATTCAATGCTGTACCGAAACCCGAGAATTTTGTGTACGAGATTCGGAAATTCAACAATATCCAGTCGTTTATTTGACATTTGGAAAAATATGGGTAAACAGACGAAATTGATATATTTTGGTATTTATTTGGGATTCAAATATGCAGGATAATACTTTGGTACAGCTTTCGAAAAATGGCTGAGAAAAAAGCTTTTTATCAAATTTTTAATTATTTGGACCGAGGAACACTTAAAAAACTCTTTATTTTTCGTGGGAAAAAAAAAGATAAAAATTCAGAGAAATAGTGAAAAAATCAGCCAAATTGATCGTTTGGGTTAGAGATCAAGCAATCGATGTACATGTACGTTTCCACGATTTTTTCAAAAGGGAAAAAAAATTGTTGCAGGCCCGGCGGAGGGTGTGGTTAGGAAGTACTTTTGATACTTCTCGAGCAGCAATTTGCAAAATGAAAAATCGAAAAGAAAATGAAAGAAAGAAAAAGGAAAAAAAAAGAAAATTGGCAAGAGAGGAAAATGTGCCGGAGGATAATTCCTGGAACGAAGTCTCGTTTTGTCTGGCTTATTATCGGATGCGGAAGTGAGTCTGAATTTTTGCAGCTCCGGTAGGTCGTTAAGGGGGTTAACAATCGGTGTTACATCCCGGCCGGGTGGAATAACGGGTATCGATGGATCCAGGCAGGAAAATACAAGCGCGTATAGTAAATATATGGCAGAGGGATGAAGTGCTCGATTCTGTATTTGCGTTTCTCTCTCCTCGATCCGACGAGAAAATCTTACAAGTTGCCAATCCACGTTGCACCTTTGCGAAATGCGAATATAATACGTGCCTGATCTCAGATGCCACTGGAGTATACACAGAAACGCCTCGGATCCATCCCAGATGCACCGTTGTTGCACTCGACGACCTAACGACCGCGTACTGGCTAACAATTCTGGCCGAGAATTCGGAGGATCTCTTACAAATATCCACGTATTTTTAGTACCTCATTTTAAATAGTTTTTATTTTTTTATTTATTTTTAAACTTAAAAAAAAGGTTTTTCAACATACACGAAAAGTTTGTGAAATTTTACCGATTATCATAAAAACTATTTTTTTTGTCATTTGGTTTTATTTTTATACTATTAATTTTATTTGTATTAAAGGAATATTAATTTCATAATTAGAGAAATCAAACCTCAAGAATTGCCTACGAATTAGTGGTGTAAAAAATTAATTAAATCAATGAAATGTTAAAAAATATTGAAAAATAGTATCGAAAACCAGATTTGAGGCTTTGCCTCGCGGACCGACTTTTTTTCAAAATATAACGTATTTTGAAAAAAAGTCGGTATTTTGAATTTTTATATAACGTATTTATAATTTGAATATTGAATATTGAATTGAATAATTTGAATATTTATATAACGTATTTCGAAAAAAAAAAAATTAACATTTATTATACCGGATGGTACGAAAAATGATTGTTCGCTGGCAGGATGGTCCTCAAAGTTTCCGAGTGTCTTCGAAATGACACAGAGACACTTCGACGTTACGCCTACGATTACGAAGGAGAGGAAAGGAGAGAATAAGAGAAATGAAAAAGGCAGGATATGAAAAACGGGCGTTATCAGGGTCTGCAATTCCTATCGCGTTGGACACGAGCCGAGGGACGGATATTCATGTACGTATCCAATGTTTCATACACAGAGACTCGCACACATACACAAACGATTCAACATCCCGTAAACGCACATTGAATTGTTTCTCAGCAACACGCACGTCCAGTAGAGTCACTGGACTGCGAGAGAGATGACGACCGGATAAAATGCTAAGGATCGTCGTGCCCTTCTGTATCGACCCTAATAAGCCACGATTCTATACCTGTAACGCCTCGTGCACTGTGTGATTTTTTCTTCACCGGTGTGGAAAAGCCTGATGCACAAAGTGCATACTATGGCGACGGAATGCACGCTTGGCCAAAGCCCGCATCGTCTTGACGTATTTTAACGGGACGTATGTACCGGGTGTCCCTCCGTTAAAACGCACACACAACGATACTTTCGACATTAATTTATCGACGATTTTTGCGTTTTTGGGTTATGTTTGATTCGAAGAAGCAAATCATATTGACTCTTCAAATTAAAGCATTTATTTTTATTAAATTGCCACAAAATATTTAATAAATTCGACTTTGTTTCGTAATGAAATTCAGAACCGAAACAAAGCCAAAATATTTCATGAATTCCGCTTTATTTTATAATGAAATTCTGAACCCAAACAAAGCCAAAATATTTCATGAATTCCGCTTTATTTTATAATGAAATTCTGAACCCAAACAAAGCCAAAATATTTCATAAAATTCGCTTTAATATCACAAATGAATTCTAAACCCAAACAAATCCAAAACAATTCATAAATTCGACTTCGTTTCGTAATGAAATTCTGAACCCAAACAAAGCCAAAATATTTCATGAATTCCGCTTTATTTCATAATGAAATTCTGAACCCAAACAAAGCCAAAATATTTCATAAAATCCGCTTTAATATCACAAATGAATTGCCAACCCAAACAAATCCAAAACAATTCATAAATTCGACTTTATTTCCTAACTATATTCTAAACCCAAACAAACGAGTAAATTCCATTAGAAGATGATAAATTCTCATTGAAGTCTCGCGATGAGCTCGTAACGCACAGGTCAATATTAATATCGGGCGAAAAGAAAAGACGAAGCGTTTATTCAAAGTTTTGATGTTTCCAGAGTGCTCGAAGTTCCACAGGGAGTGCGGTGAACCACTTCCCCTCCCTTGCCTGCCCCGCGTCTTCGACCAATCCTAACCCATGTCGATGAGGGACTGGGGGGGGGGGGAGGAAAATAAATATTTTACGAACTTTTACGAGGCTCGGTTCCCTCGAGGTTCCGAGGCTCGCGCTCGCTGTGTCGCCAAATTAGGCGGTCTCTCAAAAGAGCTCTTTCTTATCATCGTCTCGGCGCTCTTCTGGCTCTCCAGCCTTCTGTCTCATTTTCTCCACTAGGTGGCAAGTTATTCCAACGTTCGTTGTACACTCTCTGGATCGTATAGAGAGAGAGGGGTGGGGAGAGAGAGAGAGGGGAGAGTGGGGGAGGAGGAATTCCGATAAGACGGTCTAACAGCAGCGGCGAGGTACACATAGCTACTTTCGACTCTAGATCATTGTTTGCGAACGGTTAATAGCCCCCTGGGTACACCTACCGCGCGGTGCGACCATCGCCCTACGTCTGGGCTCTCATGGAGCCTCCAGGCATTTTCCGTCCTTTTCCAGAATTCTGGCTCTCTCTCGTCCTCTCTCCCTCTCTCTCTCTCTCTCCCCCTCTCGTTTTCCCTTTTCTTACTCTTTCCCACTCTCCTTTCTCTCATGCAGCTCTGCACTCCCCTTCTTCTTCATTTCAACGCTCTTTCGCTACTTGTCTCGAACTTTCGTACTTGCTCTCTCTCAATCTCCTTCTCTCTCTTGATTTTCTTCTCTATTTCTGATTCTCTCTCCTTCTCTCTCTCTCTCTCTCTGTCTCTTATTCCCTCTCTCTTGATTTTCTTCGCTATTTCTGGTTCTCTCTCTCTCACTCTTTGGCTATTTCTGGTTCTCTCTCTCAATCTCCTTCTCTCTCTCTTGATTTTCTTTATTTCTGATTCTCTCTCCTTCTCTCTCCTTCTCTCTCTCTCTCTCCCCCTCTCGTTTTCCCTTTTCTTTCTCTTTCCCACTCTCCTTTCTCTCATGCAGCTCTGCCCTCACCTTCTTCTTCATTTCAACGCTCTTTCGCTACTTGTCTCGAACTTTCGTACTTGCTTTCTCTTATGCACATTCTCCTTCAGCTGCTTCGCTTCCTTGAACTCATTCAGCTCGCTCAGCTTCACTTTATCCACGTCACTCTTTAGAGTACTCTCTCCCTCTCTTTCACGTCTCTTTCACTCGATCTAGTTCTTCAGTTACGTTAATTTCTTTAGTTGCTTTAATTACGAGTTATCCGTAGTTACGTCGCACTTTATTTTTTTTTATCATTCGTTTTGTCTTGTTGTAACCTACTTGAGTATAATTTCGCCGAGTTGTATATTTTTATAGTGTCACATGATTTTTATCTTAATATTATTTATCTTGTTTTTTCATTTAAAAAAATCATTTCATACGTGGCAAAAAGTTCACTGATTAATTAATCAATCTTTGTCCCTCTCACTCTCTTTCGATGTTAAATTCTATTATTATTATTATTTTTTTAATTATTTTTAATTTATACTTCTTTTCTTTAATATTATTTATTTACTATTAATAAACCCAAAAAATCACTAATCAATTGATCAATCAATAAATAAATAAATAAACAAAATTTTCATGTTCTGCTCCAACGTATATTGAAAAGTGGGATAAATATATCAATCAATGTATACATTAATCCTTCGTTCACCGTTAAGCCTTTTTTCACGTTTTTCTTGTACGCTTTTCGTTAATCAATGTTTTTTTTTCGGCACTTTTATTCGGTCGAAAAAAAATGATGCGTCCATTCGGGGAATGGTGAACATCCGTTTTCGGGACGCTGGAGGCGAGGAAGCTCTCCTTACGTACTCGTGTAATCCGCGGGACGAGGAAGAGCGGAGGGGGGAGGGGGAGGGGGAGCTTAATTGAAGAGTTCGCGCGAATACGAAGGGTGAATCTCGTTCCTTAATTTTTCACTCTTTCACGTGGGAAAAAGGGTAGAAATTAATTGGGCTCCAGTTCCGCTGGGTGAGCCCGATAGCCGTCGACGTGTCCGTATAACTCTTCCGTAATGAAGAAAATCTTGGATTACTCGCGGATGAGCTGTGTCCGCGTACAGCTTTGAAAAACCTCCGAAGAATCTTCGAGAAACACTATTGTTCATCCCCTGATTTCACCGAACGAAACTGCAATTTATTGCTCGAACGCAACGTCCACGAGCTGAGCTTGGAGATACACCGGAAATGGCGGAAAACGGATTTTCAGGGCCACTGTGACAGAAGCATACGAGAGAATACAAAAAACTCGTGAATTCATGAAAAATTACGATTAGTAATACGTTCCGTAGAAAAAATACAGAAAAATGTCAAAAAAATATTTTATTAAGCTTTTTCGCATTTTTCCAATCTAATTTTGTACTTTTGGCAAAAACTCGGGCATATTCGTAATCAGCGGAAAATTTCCGATTAAATAGAGCCTTTTACAAGTCTAAAAACGGAAAAAAATTTTTTTCGTCTTCCCCGGCCACTTTTCCAGAATCTCAGAAATCACGATTTTTCAAAAGGTCGTACAGTAGGCTTCTTCTATGCGATTGAGATTTATTTGGTGTGTTTGGAAAAGGTTTTTGCCTGACTTAAATAATGGCGTTGGAATCATATCGATATCTCTTA
>JAPYZJ010000137.1:0-73171 GCA_030522765.1 Ophioninae sp. B BG-2022a
AAATTCTTCTACGTGACTCGTTCCACTTTTATGAACATACTGAAAACCTCGACTTCGTATCTCTCGATTTTACGAATCATGCTAAACGAGTAACGATTTGGCGTGAAGATCGATTTCGTAGCTCAGATTTTCTCAGATGAAAATACAGTAGTGGAGGCAATCGGCCTCTCATCAGGATAGCAAATGTGAGAAGAAATCGCCACTGCCACTGAAAGACTCCACTCTGGCGAAACCTCCTATTTCTTCGGTTATCAAGTTGTTTACGAATCTACGATAATTGTTGTTCGAATAAAAACGTGAAAATGAAAGAAAGATGTTCAAAATTCCACTCGATTCAACAATGTTCACCTGAATACCCTTTGGGCAGATTTATACTGGAAAAACATCTTCAAAGAGATCACTAGGAATTTCCTTTAAAATTACACACGTTACAAAATGGAGAAAAAACGACTTCGTCGGTGATAAAAAAATCACTTTTCTTCACTTGCACACAAGCATGCTTCGATATGAAGATATTTATTGGAGTTTCATCTATAAACATCAATAAAACATATTTTACAGCTACGCAATATCAAGAATGATCAATAATAATTGAAACGATCAGTATTGTCGATTCAAATTCTAACCTAGTTCTTTTCCTCAACGAATGTTCACTCTTGCTTCGATGTTCTATGATTGAAATTGTGTGAGATGAACTTACGCACTAAGCCAGAGTCCGATCAACCGGAAGTTTTTTTTTCGAGCCATCAAAGATCATTTTCGATCTTACGTTGTTCCCGGACTCAAATTCTAATCTAATACTTCCCTCGACGATGGTTCATCGTTTCTGGGCTGTGGTACGACCAACATGATCGAAAACGTACTGAAGTGCCAATACCGAAGAGTCCGATCGACCGGAAGTCACCAAACGGAGAACCGCTTTCAGAAAAGCACTAACAGAAGAAATAAAGTCGATTCTCAGAAAAACAGGAGCGCGAATACCACTTTTCCGTTTTCACCTCCATCGAGCACAAAAATAAGACAGCCTATCGAAAAAAAGGGATATTCTTCCGGTGAAACAATTCCTCTGGGTGGATGCATTGGGGGCTACCTTGGAGGGAAAACACTAGTAATTTCGATGATGGCTCACAAGTCCGGGCGTACAAACGGATGAATAAATGAGGCGTCCTGCGTAGAGCTATTCAACCCCAACGCACCCCTTTTCTTCCGATATTTCATATTTCATGTCGAAAGGGTGCACCGCTGCCGAGAAATTCCCGAGAAATTGTTCCCATACGCGCATCGACGAATCGACGAGGGTTTCTTCACGAGACAAAAATAATGTTCCGGGTTGGTAGGCAAATGTGAAATTTCGCACGGCTAGATCAACCCAACCCTTCCGGAAGTTCGATCATTGTCCCGGTGCAATGACGTCCGAACTGTGGAACGACGATGCGAGCTACGAATTTATCGCGTACAAACTGATAATGTGGCCTTTGGGTTTGTGGCCATTACGCCCCAGCAATTTTTTCTCAGACTTTCGTCTAGTTATAGCTGCTCTAACGCAGGTATTGGATACGATTATCATTTTCATCTAGTTTTCTGCTACTAGCGACCTTTTTGTCGCTAGCAGCCTCCAAACAAACTGTAAAACGTATCTTTAATCGATGTATATTCATTCAACAACCAACTAGATTCACCTAGTCTAATTTCCAATGTGTTGACTCTAAGAGTACGATCTTCGGTCTTAAAACCAATCTTTTGAAACACCGGAGTCTTCTCGACGTTCCGAAAAAACAAAAAGTCACTTTAGTTCTTTCCCCAGCATTGTCTACTTGATAGACCTCATTTGCCGTTTAGTTTCTCTATTGCGACGGTGTAAGAGTAAGCATTAACTTCTTAAGCTATTTAGGTACGAATTGGTGAAAATTACCAAATGATCGTAACCATTTTTCCAGTATTTCAATTTTTTATAAGTCATAACGAATAGCATAAAGTACCGCTAGAGTTAAAATTGCTAATAACCATTGTTTAACAGCCTAAGATTTCCCAGCCTACCTTTTGTTTCCAAATTGCCCAATATCCACCTCGATTTCTGGAAAACCGTTTCGTGGCATCAAGCGTACGAGCAAAATGATTGAATTTCATTGGTAGGCTGCCACGTCGATTTGTCTGACGAATGAAATTCTGGTGAACTGCCACGGGTTCGAGAACGCACTGGATTTGCTGGTACTCGACATATTCGCTAGTCTTGCCTGTGCGAAGGGTATAATCGTGAGAATTCATCGGGAAGAAATGTATAGCACAGTGACATCGGCGTTGAGAGACTGGTGTGACTCTACAGCGATGGATAACCCAAAGTATCGCGAAATCATGACCCAACACGCTCGAACCGGAAGAATCGTTTGTTTTTCATTGATGGGTCCAGCTTCGGGTGGTACACTCTCGTGGATAATATTAGCCTTGCCGTTGTCCATCTTCAATTTTAATCCGAACGCGACCGACCTACCGATGAGGAACTTTCCACTCCAGACAGCCTGTACCTTCGAAGCTGCGACCGTCAACTTATTCCTCTACCAAACGATCTTTCTTGTTCAAATAGTTCAGTTGGTCGCCACTTGTCTCGGCAATTGCGGCAACGACGTTTTCTTCTTCGGCATTGCTATGCACGTGTGCGGACAATTCGAGATACTCAAGATACAATTTTCTACAATCGGTATCAACGAAACCGATGAGGAAATAACGAAGAACCGTTTTGTCGAACTTGCCAAAAGACACGCTCATCTCATCCGGCTCGTCGATCAATTGGAGAGCACCTTTAATCTCATTATTCTCGCGCAGCTCCTTATGAGCGCTCTTCTCATCTGTATCATGGGTAAGATTTGTCTCGGATGCCGTACGACGTCAAGGTACCTTTACAGGGCGATAAAGAAGCAACGGTACAGTTATGAACTTTTTAGACCTGCTTTTTGGCTGCCTTTAGAGAAACCTGACGTATCTTGTTTTCTATAATCATAAAAATGAGAAGTTGGAAGAGAAATCGTTACCTTCCGAGGCAAACTTCAATCTCATTGGAACAAGTATAAAGACAATGGAATATCCAACCTGCTTGTTCTTTACTAACCCTAAATCGATAATTTATCATGTCATAGAATCTCTTCTCGAAACAACACCGTTTGAACAATTTAATCAGGTTGCTGGGATATTAACTTTTTTCATTTCTACATACGTTCGAAACTTGTGTTTGATTGCAGGTTTGCAAGTGATAATAGCGACGAAAACGGGCGATGTATTTACAGGAATGAAAGCGAGTATCGTCCTCTCGTCGCTCATGTCGCAGCTCTTTCTTTACAGTTACGGTGGCGACTGTTTAACCTCTCAAAACGAGGAACTTGGTCAGAGCATTTACGAGGGTGTCTGGTACAACTTGACATCAAAGACCGCCAAGAACTTCATCTTTGTCATGATGCGTGCTAACAAATCAATTCGCGTGACAGCCGGCAAATTTTTCGTTATGACGCTTGGAACTTTCATGGATATACTGAAAATATCCGTTTCTTACATGTCCTTCTTGAGGGTTATGATCGACATTTGAATGCCCGCACTTTGGGTCAAATGAAGTTCCAAGTTTTTTAGAGGCTAATTTTTTGTGCCGAAATATTGGGTTCAGCGAAACGTGACGAAACTTTTGATTTTCTTTTGTATAAAAACGAGTTCGTTTATATGTTACTTACGGAATCGCTTTTTTGTGGAATATCGAGTGGTGCTTTCTGCTCGATTCGAAACAATGTCGTTTTATCAAAAGATCGCACACTACACAGATTACCCGCGATCTTGTTTAAGTTAAACGCGTAGGAATATTTAACACCCGATGCCTGTGTATCATTGACAATAAATTAATATTTCGGTTGACAATACAAATCAGATTTATTTTCTTGAAAAATTATCCGCGACATCATTCATTCCGATCACGAACGTACTGAATTGAGATTGATTTGAAGAAAAATTAAATTGCTTCTAAATTATCATTGATATCAACAACAAAGCACTTGAAAATTCCCTGCCAGATATCGGCTTAGAAAAACTTCTCGATTTGATAATTGAGCTGTTTCGGCGAAAGTCTAAATAAACGGGCACTTGGAACGATAACCGGTGTTTAAAATTTTTACTTCTATATGCGACCACCGCGTCAATGAAGTCAAATGTGCATAGAAGGACAGTTCTTAAGGATTATATGTGCCGATTCTGCTGGGGGATGCTGGTAGTTCTCTACTAGCGGCGCTGACGGCAGTTTTCATTCGCGCTCTCGCTTTCTATTGTGGGCATAAACATTGGGGGAATAACGTCGTCCTGCTTACTCTTGTAGGTATTATAATATACAGGGTGTCCCACGACGGAATGTCATCCGTGAAATCGGATTTTTTTGCATTTTCCCAGTCGAATTTTGTACTCTCGGGAAAAACTCGGGCATATTCGTAATCAGCAGAAAATTTCCGATTAAATAGAGCCTTTGGAGAGTTTAAAAACGGAAAAAAAAATTTTTCGACTTCCCTGGCCACTTTTACAAAATCTCAAAAATCACGGAATTTCAAAAGGTCGTACGGTGGGCTTCTCGTATGCTATGGAGATTTATTGGGGGTGTTTCGAAAAGGTTTTGGCTTGACTTAAATAATGGCGTTGGATTCATATCGATATCGCGCATAGTTTCCCCGGAAAGTTCACTTGAAAAACCGCAAAAAAAGAGGCAAAGGGGTATGTATGGAAAAATTGGCAAAAATCGATGGTCCAACTGTGAAATTCTGCAAAAAATCGAAAAATCATCGGATCTCAATTATTAAAAAAGGATTTTGAAGAAAAAATCATAACGAACAGATTGAGCACAAAGTGGAGTGCCAAATCCTAGAGGAAAAAAGTTATCGATAATTTAGTGAAAAAACTTATTTTCCCCGAAAATCCAAAAAAATGTTGGATTTAAAATTTTTTTTTTAATAATTCATTTCAATGCAATTTGATCCCCTGAGCACGAATTTAGCATTCATTTCCTCCAGAACCTAAAACTTCCGTGAAAATATCGTAAAAAACTTAAAAAAACACGATTTTTTGCTGTATAACCATCGACTGAGAATCTCACCCCCAATTTCACGCATCAAATTCCGTCGTAGAACACCCTATATATCTGATATCAACGCCGAATACTTGTCTTGAAGCCGCCCATAAGAACTGTCCGTCTATGTACGTCTGACTTCGTTGACCGCGTGCAAGCGGCATGCGCGTCATGCCGATGTCCACAGACGCGACATAACGTTCGTATCGCCGATCGGCTCTGTCGCATTATGTAACATAAGAAAATTATATCCGAGGATTTCGCGTAGACGGGAGGAGGACAATGTTTACGTAGATAGTACGTAAACTCAGCGTATTATTCGTGAATTTTCATCGAAATGACATCGCGTGAAATCGCTCTTCCGTAACGCGAGGCAACGTGCTCGCAAGGTGAGGTTATAATCTTTCGATAAATGGAATACCAATTATACTAGATCGAATCAAAATAAAAGAGCAGTTTCTCTCACGTGAACACGCCAGTTGAAATTTTTCGTTCAGAAATTCAAACCTGTCTACTTTGCACGTCGAACCTTCGACGAAAAACAACAACAGCGACGTTTTGTAATTTTACAGATCGGTAATCGAACGATGCTGAAACTACGAAAATGTTCGGGTCTCAACATAACAACGCTATTTCCGAGACTAAGATCGCAAAGTTGGAAGCACCCTGAGCGCGCGTTGATACAATGCGGCTGGACAACATCGGACTGCCGCATTCATACCGGTTCTCCGGTAATGACAAAATCCAAAACCAAAATCAGCGTTGTAAAAACAGCTGACTCGCCTTATTCAATGATGAGCAATGGCGGAACGCTTAGACCCGGTTGGAGTTTAAAAGCCAACAGGGGGATGAGCTTTGCAGCCAGACTAGTCGAAGCATCGCCACCCGCAGTCCAACCGTACATGAAGTTGATGAGAATAGATAAACCGATCGGTAAGATATTTCGGTAATTATGCAGTTTGAGGACTTTTCCGAAAAACGTACGAATTTTTTTTTTTGTCATGAGTTGCTTTCATTGGTTGCCACTGTCGATATTTCGTCGGGGGAGGCTGAATTTTTCCATTAATAGCATAATTTATGGGGTTTTAAAGTTTCCGTAAATATATAAGAAAATACGACATTTTAAATAATTTTTCTCTGTATATTTAAACTCTTGAAGGGTTAATTTAATCGGAAACTCTTAACTTAACCCAAACAAACAAACCCACGATATGGTCGTCGCGAATATCATATGGACGGATATATTGCCGAATTGTTCTTCAAGCGTCAACATCCAAACCGTCGTGATCAATTTCACGCGATTTTCAAAATCATCGCAGCAATGAAAGAAGAAGAACAATCGAAATAGATTAATAGATAGATCATGGTAAAAATCAATGTCTATTATTTCTCAGAAAAGTCCATAAAACCCCGTAACCTAAATGGAAAAATTCAGCCTTCCCCGAAAATATTGATAGTGGTGACCAATGAAAGCAACTCATAAAGAAATTCGATTGTTTTTCAGAAAATTCATCTTACCTGTTTACAGAAACTTCAAAACCCCATAACTTATGGTATTATTGAGAAAAGTCAGCCTCCCCCGATAAAATATCAATGTTCGTGACCAATGAAAATAACTTGAGGTAAAAAAAATTGTTTTCCGCTGTTTTTCGGAAAAGTCCTCAAACTGCATAATTACCGATATTTCCACCATTAACCCTAAAAAGATTGAAAAAAAAAAGGATTGTTTTTCCTTTTTGCAGTAATTGCAATAATACCGTTAATTGTGACTAACGGAAATCCCATTATTCGCTTCTGACATTTTCTATAAGTTTGCATGGATTTCTCCAAATTAGCCATAATTCGTTTTGAACGTCAGGATCGTGGTTACTATTTTGGCCCTGTGGCTGGAGTATAGCCTTGGCGGCACCTGCAGGCGCCTTTCCCAACTTTCACATGCTGACGCTCTTCGGCCTTGGCGCATTTGTGATGAGAGGTGCCGGTTGCACGATAAACGACATGTGGGATCAAGACATAGACAAAAAGGTAATCTCACCGGATCGCAAACACGCTTTTTCTTAATCCTTTGGATTTTGGAAGAGTTCGACCTAAACCGTGACAATGTTAGGTAGCTAGAACAATGGATAGACCACTGGTGACTGGAGAAGTGACGCAGATGCAGTCATTGATATTTCTCGGTGGACAATTGAGCGTTGGCCTCTTGATCTTGCTGCAACTCAACTGGTACAGCGTTTTCCTCGGAGCGAGTTCCCTCGGTACGTCCTATTTTCCTGCACATCGACTCTATTGAATAATACATTTTCTAATAAATGATTTTAACGATACAACACAGGAAAAATTATTAATTCAATATGGTAATTACAGGACTAGTGATAATTTATCCTCTCATGAAGAGAATCACGTATTGGCCCCAATTGATATTAGGAATGACTTTCAATTGGGGTGCATTGTTGGGATGGTCAGCGGTGCATGGGTCATGCGACTGGTCCGTTTGCTTGCCACTCTACGTAGCCGGAATATGCTGGACGATACTGTACGATACTATTTACGCTCATCAGGTAATCTACCATGAAATTGGACGACTTCGCTAGTCATTTTGTCCTTCGAGGTCAAAAAGTACATGTCTACATGTTTCCGAACAGGACAAAGTGGACGACGTACTTTTAGGCATAAAGTCGACCGCGTTGAAATTCGGCGACAAAACAAACGTTTACCTATCAGGATTCGCTACGTGCATGATAGCGGGCCTCGTAGCATCCGGAGCGATTTCCGGTCAAGCTTGGCCGTATTACGCAGCTGTAGGACTGGTCGGTGGACATCTCGCTACACAGGTATTTTCCTCGTGCCGATTCATCAAACTTTGTATCTTCAGAAAGCAATGATTATTATTTTTCAATTGCTTGGATTTCGTTGGGCAATTTTAATTTTGGTGGTTTTTCCATTAGAACAGTTTGAACAATTCTCGTATTCGTATCGACTATTTATCGTTTCTCTTTTTCAGATCGCCTCTCTGGATATAAACAATCCGAAAGATTGCGCGAAAAAATTTATCTCGAATCACAGGGTAGGCTTGATTCTCTTTCTGGGTATAGTCATTGGAAACTTAACGAAATCGAAGAAAACTGCAAACATCGAGGAAGCTAGTATAGATAAAGAATTGAACGAAGACAGAACAAATGCACTAAACGAAACTACCGTTTGAAGGACGGTTCACTAATTCTCCAATTTCCGTTTCCCAACGCAATTTCCGAATGTACATGTCTTCTCTGATATCTCTCCCGCCCTCCTTTCTTCACTGTCGCACTTCGAACTCAACGATTGTAAAAAATGTATTTATTTTTAGTATTACACTTCGTAGCGTTAGCGTGTAACGTGGACATCGCGGGGCGACGTCTCCGTTGAAAAATTATACCGAACGCTTTCATCGGGAAGAACGAAAACAATTATGTATCGTAAGCCTCCTTCAATTAAAATGGCCCACCAATGTCATCAAGCTCATAAATCTCGGAAATCGGAAAAGATATTAAAACATCAGTTCACGTATTAAGCCCGATGAGATTGATGCATCTCAAGGTCACCAAATGAACGAGGCCACGTACATAAGAGTTGTAAAAAAAATCGCTACGAATATTCGTGTATGTTCGAAACGTTCATATACGTAAATGTTCTGTACATTTCATTACGTGCCAGAAGAATGTTCAACCAAAGATCCATAGATCAGCGATCAAGGAATATCCTCAGAGGAAACCTTGGCCCGGATTGGTACTGGAATCAAAGCTGAGGAGCAGGGAAGTTATCGCTGTTGCATCAAAGCTCACACTTACCAAGCACATATGTGGAAATAAAAATGTATCTTTACGTAAATACCGTTTAATTCCTGCGATACACCACTATCTACAGTCCAAGCATTTTCAATACCCTTTAAGTATCCAGAGAAGCAGCGCTGACCCTTCCATCTATGATTTTCTCCTCGTTAGCCGATAAGTCAGTTTTCATTATTTTCTCTGGACAAACAGCCAACTCGTCAGTCTGGTGTATGCGTTTGGTGTTGCGACAAGCATCATCTCCGTTCTCGAGCTTGGAACGGTCTCGCATCGCGGTATCGTAAACTTCTTGGGTGACTAGATGACTCTTAAGTTTGTCGAGAGCGTTGATCTTCGGCAATACTATCGCCAGATAACCACCTTTGTGCGGAGGCTCTCTCAGAAGATTCGGATTTTCCAAGAGATCCGTATTGGCCTCTGTCAATTTGCCGTTCATGCCGCACCTCACCGTCCACGTCTCGCCGTCGGCACACCTTATTGTGCAGATCTTGGAGGACTCGTGCAACGGTTGAGCACCGTGCTTCGCCTTTCCCGAAACTGTGTTGCAAGCCCTGTTCAATTTATCCGTTATTTGAAAATCGACAGCCGTCACTTTGAGGTCTGGGTTTCGAAGTATAGGATGACTCGGAGCTAGCGATATCATGCACAAACGATTCGTGTGGATTCTGATGCAGACGTCTTCGCCGGGTTTTGGAAAGTTCATACGGTAATACGGGGTGAAGTAACGTTCCGTTATCGTAGCTAATGGCTTCGTCAAGTCAATGTCTTTCGCCATATCGGAGACGTCCTCGTCAGGCAACTCCCAATCGTCATTTTCACTCGTTTCTTCCGAACTTTTGATCATGATAGAACTCATGACGCTTGCTTCTCTTGAGCTAGTTGTTCTTTCATCCGTTGACGACGCTCGAGCGCTTTCTTCAAATTCTCTTCTCGCTGTATATGCCTCTGAAAACACGTTGAATGAAATAACTTTGCCGTTTATTTTTCAGTACCGTCGAGATGTTACCTGCTCTTTTATGCAATTACGAAAATCCCGTTGAAGCTGGGTACAAGAGCCAAGAATTTTTCCGAACGGATGCTGGAAGATCGGTAAACGAATTTACGTTGGATACAAGATTCGAGATTTGAAAAAGTGTGTGTTTGTATTGTACTTACGTTCAATTCGCATTCCTGAAATATGAAATAAAGTTCGTTGCAAGCTGAATTGTGAGCTGCCAAACGTTTAAATTCTGGCATACTTTGGGGCTTATTTACGGTGTCGGTGTACTTTCGTCACTTGTAAGCTTACATCCAAGCCCAGAATAAATCCCCAGCACGTATACACGTTTTCACGACTTTCGAAATTATGTTTGATGAAACACAATAACGGTCACGTTCAGTTCTAGAGCATTTATCGGATAATTCTCGCTCGTCGATTCAGGATCACTTTGACTCGCTATTTTGTTACGTGAGTAACGAGGTAAGGTTAGATCGACGTTACTTAACCTCTCTTTATGTCACGTGCAGCTGCGCGACACGCCGCAATACTGATCCGGGGGCTAGTGGTTCTAAGAGAATATTTTGCGTACTTGCGTACTTTAATTTATTCTCTGATATATATATATCTATTATTGTATTCAGGAATTATTTGATAAAATAGTGTAGAGTAATTTATATAGCTATACATTTAATGCTCCAAAACAACGAATGCCGTATTTGTCACCATGCCGTCCGATTTTTTTTATTTAGCGTATCGCCTAATCGTCTTACAGTAAAAATGCGGGAAGAAATATATACAAAGGTTGGATATTTCATATTTTATATCTAATCAAGCCCAGGTTTCTTCCTGATATCTTCCATCTTTCTCGAGTTTCTCAACAAACTCTTCAGCCTCGTTTAGTGTTAATCGTCCAAGATCTCTTGCCATTTGAACGAACTCGTCACGCACGCATTTCGGCATATTTTTTGAGCTTCCGGAAACATATATCTTCCCTCCCCTTTGCAGCATTTCCCAACACAGCGGAGCCTCTTTTCGAATAAGGTGTTGAACATATCTGGAAGAAAAAGAAGACAACACGAAAATACGATTTGGGATTTACAACGGCGAGTAATAAGAGAATTCTTGAGTGGAAATAACTCGAACGTTTTGTCTTCCTGATCGCGTGAAAAGGCGCAAAAAACACGCATCCGGTTTTCCGTCATCAACGTTTGGAGATCGTCACGGCAATGATAGTCTTTCAGTTCGTGTCTGCAGCCGAAGAAAAGCACAGTTTCGCTGAGATCGCCATCGAGGATCGATCTCTGAAAAAGAAGAGATCGGAAGGGTGCCAGGCCAGTGCCAGGCCCCACGAGAATCATGGGCTTTTCGTGATCGAATTTGAACGTGCCCTTTTGAATGAAGAACACGAATTCTTCACCGGTCTTCAGAGACGCTAACCAATTCGAGCAGAGTCCAAGTCTGGGCTTCAACAGTTTCGTTTTGTAACGAACTACGGCGACTAAAAGGTGAATCTCGTTGCTGGTAAGCTCGTTGCTCGAGGCGATGCTGAAAGCTCGTGGTTTTATCGGTGACATTATCTCGAAAAGTAATCGCACGTTCAGTTTGCGCGTCGTGTGAGGAAAATCAGTGAGGACTTCGAGAATGTTTCTTCTAGGACGATTCACGTATGCGTACAGTTCTTCCTGTCCCGTTGGGAGTGTAAACTCCCGGAGTTTGTCACGTTCCAGATCGTCGTCGCTGACAGACGCCAATACTTGCATCGTTGATCGTCTAGGCTTAAAGCTAAGATCCCAATACTGCTCGGCGATCTCACCGAGCGATAGGGTCTGCCTCAACGCGTACGGGACTCTTATCTCTTTCTCCGTCACTCTTATCAACGTTTCGGGCCTCAAATCGAGCCGGTGCTCCTTCAGTAAATCGAAAAAAGCGGCGACTTGCTCGGGGGAGTTTTTCGGCCTCACGTACAATACGTCACCAGGCTCGTAATTCACGTCTCCATTGGTGCGTAGCTTTATCAGCCGAACATCCTGGAAGTGATCGAGCGCCGTGGTACGACGGTTCTCGATCAACGTGGCGATGCTCAGCTCGTTGTTCACCTTTGCTTCCAACCTATGTATGTCCCTGATCGTACTTCTCACTCCTGCCGTTTCGCCATCAGTGACGATACGCACGTCGAAACGTTCCATCGTCGCGTCACCGGTAGGTGCGAGATCGAACTTTACGTCGAACTTTTCTTTCAAGAACCGTTCCAAGTTCTCCATCCATGGTCCAACCACAGCATCGATGCCAAGGTCGTGCTGATCGTCGGCCAATCCGATAGGCAATATCTCCCTTGCCCCTAATTGAGCCAATCTACGGTTCAACTTCTTAGCGGCAAAGTTGTACTTCCTGTAAGAACTGTCTCCCAATCCCAGCACCGCGTAATGCAATCTAGCAAGAGATCCGACTGGCAGGCTCTTTCGCAGCAGAAAACGCCAAAAGGTAATCATGTTTTTTGGTGGATCGCCCTGTCCTGTCGTCGCCACGACAAAGATCACCAAGCTCTCGTCAACAAGATTCCTCGCGTCGTACTCGTCCATGGCGCTCACGGAACACTTCAAGTCATGCCTGGTGTGAGAGCGAGCTTTGAAAAGAGGTTTGAAGAAATCGCTAGATTGCGAGAGGTCTCGTAACGTCTTTTGATGCAAAGTAGGATTTATGTATGCAAACGGAAAAGCTGATATTTTCGAACTGAGAATTCTCAAAAATGAATTATTTTTAACGCGGAATAAAATCGTATTTCAAATTGGGTTAAAAAATGTGTGAGGTTATGTCGAACGCGACACAAATTTTGAAACGATATCACGAGTGATATCTTTTTCATTCGATAGATCTATCATCCAACCTCTTGGCGTTTTTCCAAATTTGTTCAGCCGTATCCTGTGCGGTTCCAGTTTCACTCCCATACAAAATCGTTATTTTCAAATCCATTATTCGCTTTTGTTATTTAGTTCGATAACGTTATTAAACGTAACATTCGCCGACAGTTTGCGATATGATCAGCTGATCACCTCGTGACGTCATGTGCGCCGAGCAGACGACGCTTTATCGGATACTCGAATTGCTAATTGTCACCGAGTGGAATTGGCGGCAGTCTCGAGTATGACTTCTATTTGCCTATCAATTTTGTCTTCAACTGCGTTAATTCGACAAAAAAATCGGCTACAACAAAACCAAACATGTGATGAACTTACGGGAACTAAAAATTCCATTGGCGAAAGCACGCCCGGAAAAATATTCGAAAAATGTTTTGTTTAGGAGTATCGAAACGATCACGACAAATTGCGAACTTCAAGTGGCGCGGCGAAGGTCAGAGGACACCTGCCGAATTGAATGTCAAGGACGAACGTTCGGGGGTCTAGGCCAAGTCCCATTTGGCGCCAAGCCCGCCCGCGCGTTTATAAATAAAAAAGAAGAAACGCGTATAGCTCTGGCGTGAACGTGGCGTGTGCTCGGACTATTTGAGGGAGAGATAGTGATAACTCCTGATACAGAAGAATTCTCGGTGACCCAACGCGAGATAGAATACATTTCGACGTTGGTACATTTGGTGTTCATTTCCATTTCCACCACCACTGTTACTGGTACCGCTACGACCACACATCTCCCCCTCCTCTTGTATACAAGACCGTACACATCCGGAATATCGGAAAACTGGTTACTCCGTGTCAAATCGTCGTGACGGTAAAATGTCACGCGTGCATTATCGACGCCGAGTATAAAAACAATATTCCTACGAGGCTCTAACTTAACGTGAGGATCGCTAGTGCAAACGGTGAATTGTGAGAAAAAAGGGTGCGAAAAGTGGAAGTGACGCGTTATTAATCTTTCGTAATTATTTCTAATTATGAATTGATTCACTCTCTTATTTGTATTTTACATCGTCAAGGTTGAACCTATTCTCGCTGCGTGTCTTACATAATGAAGAAACGGACGAGCGATTACGACAGTGCTTGAATAATTAGTAAACGTGACGTTCGATGCATGTGCGTTCGAGACCGTAACGGTATAATTTGAAGCACGTGAACATGGAGGTCTCTGCGACGTTGCAGCAGTCGCATCGGAGTGAAGGAAAATGACGAGCGTTACACACGTGCAGAAAAATGAATCGCGTTTTGTCCGCTTTTTTAAATTTCATCTCTCCGAGCCAGGTGGCGCTAGTTATACTGTGAACATATTTTTGTCGAGTGGCGCGAGACTCGCGATTTAACGGTTTGTGGTAATGTATCGAATTCCGTAATTACTTTTTGTTTTGGATAAAAAAAAGTATTCGTGGTACTCCACTTTTTTAACTTTGATCGTTTTATCATACTCTTTACTTGATCGGTGCAGTATTTTCCGAGATAAACCAGGTGTAAGATTCAAATGAAACATCCCGTGTATCTGCAGTATACGAGGTTCTCATAACATATCTAGCGCTACGACCGGCAGAGCTTGAAACTAAAACTCCCGGACAATTCGTATAGCATCGAGCTCGGATACGACGATGGTAGCGACGCTCGCGTTTGCGCCATTTTTGGCAACCAACCAGCAGCGCGATTTTCGTACCCTTGAAATCCCAGCTGCGTTTACGCCGTTCGAAATAACCGTGACGCTTATGGCGTCTCCAACCTTTGTTTAAACTTGAATCGTCCCATTTCGAGATAACAAAAAAAGAAACTAATTTCGTATCGCGTTTACATCGTCCTTGTTTATCATTCATCCTACACTTACCGATGTTTGAAAGAGTCCTTCCAAATCGTGCACCATCAGAATCCAAACAAAACGAGATCGACGCGCCGCCGCCATTCCGCTATCACCAACGTCGCCAGAATAGTAGCCATATTGAGTTCTCCGCTGTCAGGCACCATTTTCTCTGATCTTGATATTTCCAAAAGCACACACGAGCGAACTTTCTCCCGCGGAAAAATCTCACCGTCGGCCATGACACTCGGTCGAGACTGGCGCCCTCCGCGGCCGTTTTTCTCCCCAACAATGTGTCTCCGCACTCGAACGTAGTTGGCACAACTGTCAGTGCGTGTGCGTGTGTCGCCGCGGATGATGACTGTCAAAACCCACTTTCCTACCGAGTGAGGCTTGCCCGCGACGAGATTTCGCGTTTTCTCGTATGTCAAACGAGCCCGACAACAACACCGATAATGAATCCGATCTGTTAGACGGTGAAGAAATATCGCCAGGAAAAGCGGAGGACGAGTGCCTCGGCGGTTGGACAGGGGGCGGGGTGGGGGGTCTGAACTATAGTGGGAGATAACGATACGAGAGAAGAAAAAATATATATATGTATATATATATATATATATATATATATATATATCGTCTTTAGTCTAGATTTCCACGGGAAAAGAGTGAGTTTTTTTTTCTTTTCCCTACAAACGTTATTTTTTCCCCGTAACTTCGCAAGTCCGAGTTTTCGATAGCTATCTAAATTTCCAACAATCGTATAACTGCACAATGCGCGAATACGCACGTATAAACACACTCACACCCATACACGCGAAGAAAAATTTGCGCGCGAGCGAGAGCGCATTCGGAGACAGCGGAACCGTCAAAATTTTTGCGCGTTAATTCATCATGAAATTAAATCGTATTATTTCAATGGCGAAACGATTAACGAAATAACGAGGGATGTTGCGTATGTGTGTCATTGCAGTGATCCACCGAGCATAAAGGTTTAACGTTCCTGGGGAAAGGGAGAGGGAGAAAGAGAGAGAGAGAGAGAGCGATATATAAAAGGCACGAGAAAAACACGTCGAATACGACTGTCAAGTCTCGATTGGACGATTCTTCCAACAACTCGTTTCGGCCGCGAGAGGCTGCGTCTGCGATGATATTATTTGGCGCGTGACGACCAGCGTCCAATCCGTCACCCAATTCCTTGGAAAGGAACGAAAAACCCCACTGGAAATCGAGGTGAGCGTTTGTTATCTTCTAGAATGCAAATGACTGCCTGATGAGTCAAAAGTTTTGAAGATTTCGAAATTATCAGAGATGATCGGCTTTTTGGGTTATTTTCGATTCGCTGCAATTACCGCTTCGATAGTCTGCTAGCAACCGAACTCTTTTTGAAGAAATGGAGAAACCAACGCGTGTTTACTTTTCAGCCCGAGACTCTTGGGTCCAAAGTGTTCGTCATACCGCGTGGTAAACTTTGTCAAACTGGCGCTGCCAAGCACCTGAGAGAACGGACTGGAAGGAACGTTTTTAAAAATTGCATTGAGCTTACCGAGCTGTAGGGTGAGCAATCTTGACGTTTTATGGAAAACCTGTAAAAATGTTTAAACGACTATGTTGTTTGTGAAATTGAGCATCGGTGAAAATAGTTTTCTCATTTTTGTTTTTTTGTGTTCTTTATCATCCGAAATCTTATTTTGCCAATTTCGGCTCTTCATTTTTTGTAAGAATTACTTTGACGAGGAAACTTGGAATTTTTTGTTACGTTCTAACTGTACAAACTTCAATATCGCCTTGAAAAACAATGTGTCGATTCTTTTCTTTATCGACTTTTTGAAACGATTGTTTTATTATAATAGCATTATTCCTACTTTTATTGTTCATTGTTTTACTATAAAACGTTTTTCGTTATAGAGTTGTATTATTATAGGAGGTTTGAGATAACAAATATAATTGCTTAAAATTGATTGCTTTTTTAATACAGTAGTATAGTGATAGAAAAAACCAGTTTTTCGATTGTGCCGTGTTTGGCTTTAGAGCGGAGCGGCTGCCAGAAAAAACGCTTTCTGTCATTCACGAACCTTTTATTGGCAAGCATTCCGTCACTTTATTTTTAATCAGTCTGTAGTTTGGCTCAGTCTTTTATTCGTCGTTGTCACGATCGGACGTCAAGTCAGTAACGAAAGTTGAGCCCTGTTAATACAAAAGGCACAATTTTCTTGGATTTTCAATACATTTCTTCCATTTGCTTGGTCATCCAAGCGATTGAAGAAAATATATTGAAAAAAGCGATAACGTGAAAAACATAATCTCCGAACAAACACTAATTTCGTGTTTTTGAAAAAACCAAAAAGGTTCGGCATTGCGACAATGAATAGCCGGCTGGAAGAGACCCAGTCGAAGTGGACATGCGAATACTGCACTTATGAGAATTGGCCTTCGTCGCTGAAATGTACTATGTGTCGGGGTACGAAGCCTCTCCTCGGAGAGGACATATACAGGCTACGAGAGCCGAGTCCGCAGAGATCGTCGTCGAACGTAGCGTCCGGTCCGGTATTGCCTCACATAAGTAACACAACGACGACGGACTCGTACAATCTCAGCCCCCAAAATTACAGTCAAAATTTGCCGTCCGGTGGCAAATGGTCTTGCGACATTTGCACTTATTTGAATTATCAGAACACGACGCGTTGCGTGCAATGCGACAATCGAAAACCACCGAGCAACACCCAATCGTTGAACTCGATAGCGTCGAACCTTCACGAGCATCTGGCACCGCTGAGACTGGGCGATCCACCGCCACCGACGCTACTCACCAATAGCATCACCAACGACCAAACCAATCCGGCGGTTCCCTTCAATAACGTTCAAGTAGCACCAGCGACGAACGTTCATCCGGACAAATGGTCATGCGCCGTCTGTACTTACGAGAATTGGCCGAAAGCTGCGAAATGCATAATGTGCGGACATCCAAAGGAACGGACCGGTGACAGAAGAGAAAAGTCTGGCGTAAACTCCGGTCTCATATTACCCAGCCCCGAGAGGGATCACAATCAGCGAGGCTTGCCTTTGCCATCGCAAACAACATTACCCTACATTCATCAAGCTCAACGCGACGAAAATCTCGCGATAGCCAGGAGGTTCGTACCACCTCGATGGATTTTCAGAATTTCTTCGCTTTATTGAAACAACCCTATTTTCCATATCCAGACATATCGATTTGTTTCAACAAGGAATCGAAGCGACGTTTTGATTTTTGAAATTTATTAATCAAGGATTAATCGAGTAATGAAAGTAATGAAAATTGAATTCTTATGGTTACAGAAGTTCCCATAGATTCGATACGAGAAACGATGGTCTACCAACCGCTCAATCGCCGAACGACTGCGACTACGAGACCCGACTGAAACAGCTCAGACGTCACACCGACTGGTGTTGGTTGAACGCGTGTCTCGGGATCGTCGAGGGCGACAACGCACCCGTTGAAGCCTACCTGGCGAGTGGCGGTGATCCAGCACGTCAATTGACGCATTCCGAGGTTTTACTCCTGAACAGAAGCAGTGCCTTTGACATAGGATACACACTGGTTCATCTGGCCATCAGGTTAGACTGATTTCAAACGACGCTTTAGTCTTTTTTGTTTCCATTGTATTTGTTCAATCGATCGAATTTCCTTTCCGGCAGGTTTCAACGAGAAGATATATTAGCCATATTGTTGTCGCAAATCGAAGGTTCCGGCTCGGGAGTCAAAAGAGTACCGAGTTACGTAGCCCCCGATCTCGCAGCTCAAATACGCAGACACGTTACGAATAGCATACGTTTGCGCAAGAGCTCGTTTCCCTGTTACTTCGTAACCGATATAGCAACGTTCGCACTGCCCGCCGAAGTCGAGGATTTACCGAGCGTCGTGCAGGAACAAATGCTCGAGGAATTGCTGGATCGCGAGGCACAACAGCAACTCGAAGGTGGCGGCGGTGAACCTCCAGCCTTGAATTGGTCCCTCGAAATCACCGAAAGACTCGGATCGCGATTGCACGCACTCTGGAATCGATCAGCCGGCGATTGTCTTCTCGATTCGGCGATGCAAGCGACCTGGGGCGTTTTCGATCGCGACAACGCTCTCAGACGAGCTCTCGCCGATTCGTTGCAACAAGCCGGTCAATTGTAAGCATCAATTTTTCCAAAAATACTCATATTTAATTCTAAACTAATTCTCATAAAATTCTAAAATTTGTTTTTCTCTTTTCGCAGTTTTTACTTGCGCTGGCGAGAATACGAAGCGTCTCAAGCTTCGAGAATGTTAGACTTCACACTCGAAGAAGCTCAATGGCAAGACGATTGGGAAAGCTTACTCGCAACCGCTGCTCAACCTGGTAGCGCTTTAGAACAATTACACGTTTTCGCTCTTGCCCACATACTCAGGCGGCCTATCATAGTTTACGGGGTCAAATACGTCAAGAGCTTCCGGGGCGAAGATATCGGTGAGCAAATTCGTCATTCTTCATTTATACCTTCAGAGAGACGCCTCAGTATCAACTCAAATCTTGAAGTCAAATTTTTTAAAATTTCCTCTCACGCGAAGGGGGCACAGATTTTTCATGGTTTTAAAAATGGAGTTGAAATTTCATTTCCCCAATTCTTATTTTTCTCGATGGTAATTTTCGATGAAAATAATTGCTTAACGGTTCATTGGAAACTTCTTTGCAAAACAGGATACGCGAGATTCGAAGGCGTTTACTTACCACTTTTGTGGGAGCCCTCGTTTTGCATTCGTTCGCCGATAGCACTTGGTTACACCCGCGGCCATTTCACGGCCCTCGTCCCGATAGAGCCTTACGCCTCGTCGAGGCTCTCGTCATTGGCGGCGCACGGCGGCGTCGTCGGGAGTGGCAACGTTCCGATGCAACAACTGCAAATACAAATGCAAACGACCTTCATGCCGCTGATGGATCGCGAGCGGAAGCTCTTACCGATACATTTCCTCAGTCCCGAGGAAATCGGACGGGAAGAGACCATATTGAAACAGTGGCTCGACGTTTGCACCACCGAGGGCGGAATACTCGTTGCACAACAGAAATTACACAAGAGGCCCCTTCTCGTAGCTCAAATGCTCGAAGAATGGCTTAACCACTATCGGAGACTCGCGTGAGTTCTCCCTCAGTTTCGGTTCACTGAGCCACGGTTTCACGTCGAAATCAACCAATGAAAATCTCTAAAATCATTAAAATAACAAAAAGCAGGATTACACTTTGAACGCTCGTAAAATTCTGTTTTTATGAATTTTTCATTTCGCGAATTTTCATTATCATTTCCATTTTTTTATTTTTTGAGAATTTTTCAGATTGCGAATGAAATGACTAGTGTTATGAAAAAATAAGAAAATTACGGTGATGGAAAGAAAAAAGACAATCTGTTTTTATTTCTTTTTTGCTAAAAAAAACAAATATATCAAAAATCGAAATTTTCTCATAATTCACAACGAAAATTTCACTACAATCAGTATCAATAATTTCGGAAATTTAAGCATCAATCTTTGCGAGAAAGTACTTTAGAGAAAAATTGAAAAATGTACAAAAAAAATTATATTCAAAATTTCAAAGTAGAATTCTGCTTCAACGGACGGGAATAGTGTCACCATGGCAGCAACTCTTTCGGATCTTCGTTTTTCACCGAAAATCCAAATTCCCTAGGCTAACAATGGATTAAAAAGCCAAATTGATTTCTATCATCTTTACAGGCAGATGAACAACGCGCCGTTCGTCAGGCCAGCCGCGCTTCAGGAATACAGTAGCGACGGTGACACGGAGGACGAATAACGCAGCCTGGCTCCAATAGACTGAGTCTTCGTACGTCCAGGTTCGATGAAACGCGACGTGAGACATTTTTCGAGCAGCGTCGTCAGACACGTTTTCTTCGGTCTCTTTTTGTTCGTTGACTTTTCTCGAGGGAAACTTTGTTCCCTGACAACATCCGGGAATTAACGACCATCGAACTAAGAGAAGAAAACGAAAAGCGCAAACAGTACTCGTGAAAACTGCGGCCGATCATCCGAGCATGTTCATCAACAGTTTAGAGCGTCCAGTTTCGATTCTCGAACAATCGATATTAATTGTGTGTACATATATTTACGTATATATATTTATATATATACGAAAACAAACCCAAACATCCGCGTCTACATAATGTATTCGAATACACTTGAATCCCTATTGATTCGCGCTATTAGTGTTACGAGATTATCAGGAGTTAAAAATCTTAACGGTTCGTTAACTTATTCGGTACACGGCTATGAGAGCCAGCCCCCCTCCCTCCCACCTTCCCCCTCTGGGATAGTGAAAGCGGCAAGTCGAAAGAAACGTTCGATTCTCTTCTTTTTCGTACTTTGCTTTGCTAGGTTATGTTTTCAGCGTTAATAACGCGTTAACGCCAAGTGTAGGGGGATTTCGGCTACTCGATACACATCTATGATAGCGTTTCGTTTCGTTGCAGCAACAGAAAAAAAACTTTCGGGAATTCGCTTGAAGGCAAAACACGCGCACGCGCGTGTCTGTACTCGAGAGTACGTGTATTTATGGGCGTATAAAAAAAAAGTATCGCGTGTGCGTATATGAATATAAAGCAAATGGAAAATCCTATATGGGAGTCCAAACAAGAATTTGACGTTTTGAGAATATTTCACGGCTTTCTCGAGGACAGTGGTCAATTACGAACGATGAGTGGGAATAGCGATTTGTACAAATCGCCATCGCTATTCTCGGTGTACATTTTTTCGTGTATTATATTTTCACTTGATTTTTCTTTTCCGCGAAAAAGATTCGCGAGACGGAACCGAAATTTAAAAAAGCAGCTTTTCGCTCATTTATTCTCGAGTAAAATTTATACGAAAGTAAAACGAAAAAGAAAAGAAAACAGAGGAGATAAAATATTGAAGATTACACAACGACGCTGATGTTTCTCGATCAAGTGGAGTACGTAGGAACGATTGATCAATAAAAGTACTAAGAGGCTTCCGACGTTTCGCCAGTTGGGTAATCGGCGAATTGAAATCTAATCATTTCCTTAGTCGTCAATCGTTCGAATAAACTTTATGCGATGTACATGTGAGTTTGTGTGTATGTATGTGCGCGCGCGCGTGCGCTAAACGAAAAGAAAAACCAGAAAATTATTTCGAAGGTTTTCCCATGCCAAGCTTGATCGCGAATCGTACAATGATGTTGGGCATCTTTTCGCCGAAGCGGGCAGGGCTAAAACGTCGTGGTTGAAGCGTTTGAACGCGCGAGACCCAAGACGACTCCAAAAATTACCGAAAACGGAAAAAGCACACTGAAAAGCTCGCGCGATCGTTCGATCAGCCAAACGATGTACACCCTATTCAAAAAAAAAGTACAAAAGATAATGAAGACAAAAAACACTGTGAGAAGCATCGATTTCTTCGCGAAGAAGCAATTTAAAAGAAGAAGAAAAAAAAGAACGTTACTATTATTGTTCGCTTGTGAAGTCAGGCTACGGTTTCTACTGTTTTTCAATCTAACATCTAGTCTCCTAGCACCATCGTACTTCTTCGATCACGTGACGTGATCCAACTGTGTTATAACTCAAGGAAGAACGACGAGAAGATTTAAAAAAAAAAAACGTTTCAGATACGAAGAGCTTGTGAAATAAAGGCGTGAAATAAGGGGAGAAGAAAACTCCCCGCAAAACTTACGTGTGTAAAAGAAGACATCACGTTTTTTTTGAACATTGAACGTAAAATTCAATACGTATAGCTCGAGTCGCTGTACCAATCGTCGTGTACTCGAATCGTATTGAAATAAATTTTATGCTCGTGTTTTTAATCCGAATACATGGTAGATTACTCGAATCGTAGAGGGAAAAGTAACCGAAGAAGAAGTGCGAATAAACGAGAGTAATTCACGTGATATGTAACAGAAGTTTCGATTCTCGTTGCCGTGCTTCTAACCTTGAAGTTTAATAGCATTGAACTTATTGTAACGGAGCGAAAAAAACGACGGAGGGAAAATGCGACGATGAAGCCAACGATAAATTTATTCGAATCCGACACGTTTCCCTGGATGATGCCACGTTTTCCTTTTTTTCCCCTCGGCACACGTGATACAGTAAGAGGTTTAATGAAAAATAAATTAAGCAAATGTCGGGGAAAAAAGGAGATAAGAGGATGGAAGTTTAATGACGGAGTTGTGAAGGATCGATAAAACGAACACAAACATTTATTGAAACTGATAGAAGTCTATATTAATATAGAAAATATGAAATGGATTATATTGAATAATATATCGATGTACAATAATTATAAACGACGATTGATTATTGGATATTGAATAATGTTATTATTATATAAAACATCCCTGTTGACGCATAACGATCGGGACTCGTAATAATAATAAAAATAATAATACAATAAATAGAACACTTTTGAGTCTTCAGAATACTTTGGGACGTCATTACACCACGCGCCTCTTAGATTACATTAAAAAGCTGTTTTATTTCGAACGAAAAATCTGTAAAATTACATTTTCGTTTGTCCGAAATGTATATACAGGGTTTTCCAATTTGCGAACTGTTCTGCTATCGGTCGAAATTTCATACCTCTGCGACGCTCGTGGCAAAACACGAAACTATTGAAACAGATTTCCAAACGTTGGTACTACGCATTCTTGTATCCAATGTGTTCACTCCTTTAGTCTAGTCTTCATGGCGATTAGGTTACGTTGCTCTTGCATCTTAAACAGCTGTTCCACTTATCCGCTCTTGGCCCTTGAACGTCAAAAGTACACTTGACCAAAATAGATCTCAACCTAAGGGTTAAAGTGCAATAGTGAAAAATATGGAGGTGAGAATCTTAATATTTCGAGATTGGAAATCGTGACACTACAAACTTTTGTATGGTTCAGGAGCAAGACATTCCAATTGACATAAACGCGAGAAAACTGTTGGATTGGCTCGTAAACAGACGGCACTGCAACAAGGGATGGCAATCGAAGATTTTGCCGATAAGAGAAAAAATCAACAATGCCATACAAGACATGCCTGTACACGAAGGGATAGCCAAACTCGTCACCGGAACTCGTTAGTCTCGTTCCTCATCTTTGCCAATTCTACTTTTTCCAATTTCTTCATTCGTCAATTTATCCCGCTATTTTACATTCCAGATATTAATTATTTTCACTGTAAGAAGATCATCGAGATACTGAAAGAGACCGAAGCCGACTCGAAGAATCTCTTTGGCCGTTACGGCTCCCAGAGAATGAAGGATTGGCAGGAAATTGTCGGTCTCTACGAGAAGGATAATTTGTATCTGGCAGAGGCGGCGCAGATGCTGATCAGAAACGTCAGCTACGAGGTTCCCAGTTTTAAAAAGCAAATCCAGAAATTCGAACAAACGGAACACGTAAGGCACGCTCCAATTTCGAGCCCCCGAAGAGCGCAAAATCCAAGCTCCGAAGCTCTTAAAATGTATCTTCTTTTTCCAGGAACTGGAGAAAAAAGAGGCGGAGTATAAAAAGTCCGAGAACATTGCGAGAGTAGAATTCAACACTTTGTGCAAACAACTGGGTATACCAGGCTGCAATATAAAGCGCGAATTGGCAGAGAGAATCGTCGAGTTGCCTGATATTTACGTGAAGGTCGCACAAAAGTCAAAGTCGTTGAGTCAGACCGTCGAATTTTACGAGGCTTTCGTTGAATTTACGTTGGGTCGTCGTCACGCCGGTGGATCCGTACCGCTAGTCAAATATCTCATTGGTAATTGTCCCGATGGTTTCTTCGATACGAATTCAAAGATTAATCCGTATTCTTCTGATAAAAATTGAGTTAACATTTTCGAGCCATGTTTGCCTTGTTTTTGATATTTTCGTTCCTACTATCTAGACAGAGGAAATACAACTACCTACGAATGGACTTACGGCGAGGCGCCACTCACCGTCATTGAACCTCCGTTGAACATCAACTTTGATGACGAGAACAACCAAGGAGCTGTCGAGGAAGTTGTAAGTGGGAACAATTCTTTATCGAAGTAACTTAGCTACGACCAAGATATTTTTTTTTATGACAACACATAATAGCTACTTTCCAAAAGTATTGAAACGTCAAAATTACGGCCATCCATTGTAGATAGATTTCGGGGATGAAGAAGCTGCTGTAATAGACTTCGACATAGCGAATCTGACTATCGACGATAACCCAGCAGCGGGTGATGATATAGATTGGGGAAATGATATCGAGGACGCCGGAGAGGCTGAAATAGATTTCAATATTTCCCTCGAAGAATCCGGCATAGTTGTCGAGGCGGCTGGTCACGACGGTGGCACTGCGACTGGAAACGAAGCTCTCACGATACTCGACAATCCCACAACACGCAACGACTTCATCGACCAGTTGTTCGAGGTAAAATTTCCATCGTACCTCTTTGAGAACTCGCTACATCTATATATCTTGATAATGAAATAGAACCTTGATATATCATAGTACAAAAATGGCTTTTCGTAGTTAGAAGCTTTCCTGAAACTTCGTCTCTACGAGTTCAAGAGCGATAGCAGCAAGAATCTTCTCAGCATGAGCCAGATGCAGGAAGCATCATCGATAATTCAACTAGCGACTGAAGATAGCATCCAAAACATGTTGGACAACGTTCAAGTACTGTTGACCGAAATGCTCGACAGCCGAGTTCAGCATTTGCACAATATCAAACATTCCCCCAGGTGAGACCTAATACCAAAAGCGAAGTTGTTCCCATCGCTGAACTTTTGGAATAAAATTCGTTTCTTCTTCAGATACGTCGATGTGTTGACCGGCACTCTTAAGCAGAAGCTTTCGCTGATCGACAAAATGGTCGGCATGCAAAAATCGGTAAGAGCGAGACGCGACGAGGCGAGAGAACAGGCTATAGCATTGCAGCCGATACTGAAACTCGTTATTCTGAGAACTCGCGAGCTTCAGAGCGAGGTAAGCGTGATTCGAAAATCGATACTTTCTCAGTCTCGATTTTGCGAGACTAAAAAAACACTGGTCTAATCGCGATCTTCGATTCACAGATCGAACAGGACATATCGAAGAAGTACAAGAATCGCGTGGTTCACTTGACAGGAGGCGTGAACGCCTTGTAAATAATTCACCGGAAATGCAATTTGGATGTAAATAATCGGATTTTGAATAAAGGTAATATCTTTTTTTTTTCACGCACGAAAACGATATCTGTCTTTTCCAGCCAATCACGTTCCTCCGATTTCTTCATTTCTTCTTTTCTGACGAAAAACATATTCGCATAGTTCGACGCGAGTTGTAAAAACAAACAGTCCTCGGATTCTGCTAGTTTCGACTTTTCTTCGCGTTCTTCCATCAGGAATCGTTGATCCAACGGGACTTGGATTCCAGTGGATTCTTCCTTCGGACGAACGATTCGCCCTTGTAACAAAAACGCTCCTCGCTGTATTTCCGATCCTTTGACATCAAATCTCCGGACGGAAGTTGTACAAACGAGGTACTCCGGACGTTAAAAAATCATGAAAATGTTTTGTATCAAACGCCAGGGCGAAGTGGTGCATACGGCTTTGGATTTTGGACACGGGAAGCGTCTCAGGCATTCGGACAGTGCTCGGTCGCACTCGCACAAACGTTGGGCACAAGACCCGGAACCGCCCCATTTTCCGTGCTCCACGGCTGTGAAATAACATCCGGACTGATTAAATTCGCGATTCGAGAGAAATCGATTGTTAAAAATATTGGTGAAAAAAAAACTACCACAGATGGGCTTGTGTCCACGGTAACATTTCCAGTAGTAAGGTACAAAGTATTGGAGGACGCCTGGGCAATCCGTAGCGTCGTAACAACGATCGTGCATTCTGCAACATCTGCGAATTGCACGATTGATCGTTCTAAAGTATTTGGAATACGCGATAACTGCAATAATTGATAAGGGATTAGCGACAAGAAGAGTGATACGAAAGTCAACGTTCAGGTTAGGTTATATCGAATATTTCCGTCGTTCAAAGAAAGAGCAAAAATTAGCAATAACGTATTAATTGTTGCCTGACTGAACTGTAACCCAAACAAACCCAAACAACGGAAGAATCCGTTTGATAAACGGAAACAGAGTTCAAAAGCGTTTCAGCGTTTCTTCTTCATAGAGTTCTCGATGGCACTTGCACGAGTGAAAGAAAAAGGACTTTTGAGAGGAATCATCGTTCTTACTGATCGATCCCATCGACCGCGGAACCGGAACCGAGAAATCCGCAGTAACAACCGTATCCTTTGTACGATATCGGGTTGCATCCGGTTGCACAGACAACCATGTTGTACAGATGAACCACGCTTCTTTTCGGTCGTCTGACACTCGTCGCCCTCAGTCGACGGTCGCTCGTACTAACGTTGCAGTTACGATCGGTCGACGATTGCGATCCGTCGATGTCCGAAATTCTTAACTCTTTCGAGTCGTTTCGCGATCCCCAAAGATCTCCGCTGTGTCCGATCAAAGTGTCTTCATCGGAAACGAAATTTCGCGATTTCGCTGACTCGAAGTTCTTCCTCGAAGTTTGAGAACGATGAGAATCCGTTATCCTTCGGATATCCGATACCACGTGACCTTGCAACAGAAAATTGAAACACGTTCGCTTGTATTGTTTTTCTTGGGGATTGGAGTTAAGGATGAAGAACGTTGGGTCGATTGAAGAGGTTTGTTCAAAAAAGAATATGCCTTCTTATTTTTCTCAATAAATATTTCTTTAATCATCAATATCCGTGTTGTCCGATTCGAAGTAATTTTTCCAAATCTCGAAGCACTTCCGACTGAGCTTTCGGGTTCGGCCGCGAGCCCTCCCAGCGCCACTGTCTTTACCTCGTTAATCGTAGCAACTGTTCGCACTTTCGTGGCTCGTCAGTTTTGGGAACAGTGAAAAAGTCGCAAAGCTCGGTTAATACGGTCTATGAGACATTAAAGTGTTGTTTTTCGCCAAAAACATCGCGGATAAGCAAAGATGCATGACCAAGTACGCTACATATATATGTATACAAAGTTGATATTCTATTATCTGAAAAAGTGCATAGCGTGTTTCGCTTTCATTTCGTTTGGTCGGTTTGGTTGAAACGGATGTAAATAAATTATTCCACAATATATACAGCTCTAATAGGCGAGTATATATAAGCATACAAATGTAAATGTGTTTTCACGTTGCAGCTCCGATTCTTTTACAATTCAGCGCCCCGTTGAGATTCATCCGAAGAGATTTGAAAAAAAGTTCGCGACGGCTGAAGTGAATTTCTAAGGCTTTGTTAGAGAATCCAGTGTTGATGTTGATACGAGTTTGCGCACGCACGAGACGAGAATCTCTCGCTTTTCGTCGGGCCGATCCGTGCGCGTCGTGCAAATAAAAAAAGACAAAAATTTTCGTGACGCTCGTGGAATTGTTTATCGTGTCATTTCCGTCCCCGTATTCCCTCGTATTTCCGAACTTGGCGAACAGCGACGCCACTTACTTTCACACGAGTGGCAATATAATGAGCAGGGAATTTTACTTTCGCACGATGTTTTTTTTTTATGACTTCGAGACACGGGGAGAGTGGGGTGAATACCGGTAATTATGGGCAGAACTGTTCCCAACATAACCTCTCTCGCACCCTCATTTTGAATTGACAATACAGCAATAATGATTAACCCTCCATTGAAGACGCCTGGCTTTCATGAAAGAAAGACAGAAAAGAGATTCACTCTGCAATAATCAAAATTATATTTCTACCATTTCTCGTTTTTTGGAAATTATAGTTTTCGTGATTTTTAGTGAAATTATATTTAAGCAATATGTATCTTTGAAAAATGTATTTATAAGTTAATAAAATCTTAATTCTCAAGTGGATATTTGGTTCTGTGAAATAATAATTAAAAATTCAAATTGGGTCAATTTTATAGACAAATAATCAATGTCTAATTATTATTCATAATAAATAACTTTTAGAATTGCAATAAAATTGAATTATTAATAAAAATAAATACCAACGTTATTGCTTCGAAAGAAAAACGAGACTTTTTGGATTTTCGAAATATAGGTGTTTCGTTTTTCCAAATATTTAAGAAATTCAATTTAATAATTTTGCAAATAATTTATCAGATATTGATTAATTATGAGCTGCGTGTTTAACGATTTTCAATTAACCGCATCATTCTTAATTAATCATCATCCATAAAATATTGTTGTAAAATTCTTTTTACACAATACTTTTTCCAAATTTGATTTATAAAACAAATTTGTAAAAAAAACATGATTTAGCAAATTAACAAAATTTCAATTCCTCATCAATACCTTAATTGATTGAGAAATTAATGAAGAATTAAGAGTTTCGATTTGGAGCCATTTTTTAAAATTGGGTTTCGAGAGTTTTCGGACTTTTGTACCGATTGTGAGATTTATCGTTACCGGTTTCTTGGAGTATATCGGTGGGAAGATATGGCAGGAGAAGGGGAGATCGGGGACTGCAACGAGATTGAAAAAGGCGATGAGATTGGCTTGGCTGGCAAATAGCGGTCAGTGTGTGAACGACGAACTCTGTAACTGTACAAGCTCGTCACGGTCAGCGTTACATAGCCGAGTCACCACGTGAACAAACGATCACGAGTACTCGAGTGAGCGTCTCTCCGAGATTCCATTAAATTCGTATCATCCCCTCTCTTCGTTTCTTCTCCTTTCTCGCTCTCTCTCATTTTTCATTTTTCATACTCTTTATTTTCATCGTTTATTTTTAATTTTAATTGTTTCATTGTTTTCATCCTTTTATTATTTTGTGTTTACTGTATTATTTTGTTTTATTTTTTATGCTATTACTATAATTTTTTAATAATTTTATTATTTCATCCAAGTATTTATCGAAGCTTCATTTTCTATCGTCTTCCAATTGAAAAAAAAAATTTCGATTTTTCTATCGATTTTTTTAAGACGAAATTATATTATTATTATTGAAAAATTAAAAAATTATGTAACAAAAAGATACTATTTTAGAGAAACGATACTATATTTATTAGATAATGAAAAAAATTGAGTATCCTGCTAGTTAAATAAATGTCGAGAAATCGTTAAAACCGTTTCGAACTTTCGATTTTTTAAACATTTTTTATAAACCAAACCCCTTAACGTCCATTTATGAATTTCATTGTTGCTGATACACGTTCTAGAAACTTAATAAAAATAAAAATGTTCTTATTATGACATTTTGATTTATTACTGTTTTTAATAATAAAAAAAGACTTAATTGTTATGATTTTAATTTATTGTTAAGATTTATAATGATTTTTTTCGTTGTCCGGAGATTCGTTCTCTCTGCAGTACTTTTGTTATTATTCGGTTACTCTATCGTATTAATTTAGATTAACTTGACCTGTGCAGACCAACCGGAACACGTGTAGACACTCTATCAATTAATCTCGCTGCTCGCCCTTTATTTTACTTTTTCTGTTTCCAGCATAGTACTTAATTTCGAGCAATTTTTTCCTCGTTCTTTCATTGTGGCTTAAATTTCGTTATCATGATTATTTTCACACCTGTCGAGTTGAGTAAATGATTATATTATTTATTTTTGAAGTTCATTCGTATCTTAGCAGTTTCTCGATCTTTCTCTGGGATTCAGTCGATATATATATATTTCACGTTATTGTTTTATCTTTTGTTATTATTTGAATTTTCTCTTTTTTTCTTTTGCTTTCCAAAATTCATTGCATACGTGTTGTTATATATATTATTATTGATTAGTGATAATTTAATATACAATATTATAATTGTTAAAATATATTGCGTAAAAAATATTGTATATTTCATGGCATAAAATTATATTACGATGTATATATATATATATATATATATATATAAATTAATAATTATTAAATTAATGATTAATTATTTATATCATATTATATTATAATATAATTCTATCGAATGATTATTACTTCTATAATGTTATTATCCATGAATAATAATTAATTGAATAATTGAATAATGAAATAATCATTAACCAGTTCATTGAATACCTAACAATTTATATAAATAATATATTATAGGAAGATTTTATTGTTTATAAACGTTACGATCGTACTGCATTTGTTTAAAACTCATTTTGCAACTTTTTCACTTTTTGCTGTACTGAAAAAGTACCAATGAATGCAAACTGCTAAATTTTTACGTCCAAAGAAAATTTTGAGTGAAAATGAATTTCCACTGGACGAAAAAAAAAATTGAAAAATGAAAAATAAAGCAACGGATCTTTCTCTCGTAAGAACGTAATCGTGTGTACAGCACGCACGCATGCACCTTTCGTAATGGACTATGGATTTCTAGGCACGAGGCATAATTTATCCTATACCGCCTTCTTAATAACAATAATCTTCCCGATAATAACAATAATAGGGACATTCGCATATATTCGTTGGGGAATAGTGGTAACATCGCGATTCCGAGATTCGCAGCCTAGTTCGATCCTCCTCTCGCGAAACTTCATGCAAATATTCTATTATTAATGCGATTATAGGCGCACGATCGAAGGAAATTCTCGTCGCGGGCAATTCGAGCGATTCATCGATGTCACCGTTCCGCAGTAGGTTGAGTCCTCAATGAGTCAGACCTGAGCTTCTCTCGAATTTCTCGTTTTTCCCGCGGTCTCCCGTTGTTTTTTTGGCTTGATTTTGGATTTTTTTGAGTTTTCTTTCTTGGAGCTTTTGAAAAACAAATTTTGTTTTTTTTTTTTTCGATTGAGAAAAATCGATAAGGTTCATTCATTTATTTTTTAAAATATTTCGTTATTTCTGTATTTATCTATTTATTTATTTATGTATTTAGTTATTTAGTTATTGATTTATTTATTTATTTATTTGTTTATTCAATTATTTATTTACTCGTTTATTTCTTCACTTACGAAAATTTAATTGTTTATTCAGATAGTTATGTTTTCATTCATTTTTTTGTATTCGTGATAATTGATAATTTTTATTTTCATATTGATTTCCGATTTTCCTCGATTTCCAATGTTGTTCGATTAACGATTTATTGATCGTTGCGATATGGCATAATTCGAATTTTATACTGTCAATATACGTCTGCAATTGCGGAAAGAAATTTTTTCGAACAATGGAATTACGATAGCTTTGATCGTAACTGTATTGATATAGAAGCTTCCATATTAACATGACCTTGTTCTATATTAATATGGAATTCCGTTTTCGACGAATGACGCTCGGAACGCTCGTGGATATTTAGAAGCTTATGTAAACCGCTTTTAAAGCCAATTTAATATTTTCGTACGATCCTTAGAAAAAAAAGAAACCAAAAAACAATAATAAAAATTATCCAACAAATCGAAAAACATATCAAAAAGAAAGTTTTTCTCAAAAATTGATTTCCATAATCAAAATCAATATAAAAAAAATTTCAAAAATAGTGAAATAAAAAATTTGATTTCTTTGAACTTTCACCATCGTTCTTTCGAGGTCGTACGGTACATAAGAAACTTCCACAAAATATAATTAAAAGTACCCAACAGATCCAAAAAAAATTAAGTTTTTTTTTAAATCGATTTCCATAGTCAAAATCGACGAAAAAAATTATCAAAAATAGTGAAAAAAAAATTGGATTTCTTTGAACTTTCAACATCGTTTTTTCGAGGTCGTACGGTATATAAGAAACTTCCACAAAATATAATTAAAAGTACCCAACAGATCCAAAAAAAAATTAAGTTTTTTTTTAAATCGATTTCCATACTCAAAATCGTCGAAAAAAATTATCAAAAATAGTGAAAAAAAAACTTCGATTTCTTTGAACTTTCAACATCGTTCTTTCGAGGCCGTACGGTATATCCGGTCGTGAATCCGCGGATTTTTATTGCCGGTTATGATGCGGTGATGCAGGATCGGGAATCCTCCATATGTGGGTCTTTGGGTTACGCGGTATATATGTATATCGCGAGCTCGGGATGCACAAAAGATTTGCCCGTTCGAGAGTTACCGATCCTTGCGACAGTGCAGTCTCGATCGAGCGCGGGTGTAATATCGTGTGAAACGCGTTAATTAAGTAAAGCGAATCCTCGCGCGACGAGGTTTAGACACACACATACACAGAGCTGTGAAATCGCGAAATGTGCGTCCACGTATAATCCCGAGCGTTTCATTCAATTGCAACTCCCATGCAGGTAAACTCGCCAAGTTGTTAAGCAATTTATCTGGCGTGTATGCGCGAGCTTGGAAATCCCGTTTATTAATCAGAACTTACGTATTGTATACGACGGGAATACGCGAACATATGCAATTTCATAATTGGGCAAAGCGCACAATCGTATTTTCAAGCTGATTCGCTTATTCCTGAAAATCGTATTTTTCAAAACATTTCGATTCGATTTATTTTGTTTCTTATATAATAGAGTTTTATTTGCACAACTTGTTATAAAGTTTTTTTACGAAATTTATTTTGTTTCTTTTTTTTTTTAATTGTTTTGATTCTTCGTTACAATTTTGCCAATCATTTTTGGAACCATTAAAAAAAATGGACTTGAATCGACATCGATTCGACTCAACGAAATTTCTTTTCTTATTTTTTTATTTCCTCAGTTCTAGTTGCAAAATATTTTTTTTTCATATTTGAACTCTAGATTTTTACAATAAAGATGCGAATAATTATTGAGGTATTTTACATATGATTTCGGTGACAAAAAAAAAAAGAGGAATTGAAAAATAATCAATTTCGTTGCGAACTTCAATCTCTTTTAAAAAAATGTAGTTAAAGTGTTGTTGAATTAATACGAGAGAAAAGATATGAAATTCTTTAAAGATTGAAATATTCCACTTTTTCATAAATAAAAAAAAAATTTTTTTTTGTAATAATATATTTTTAAAAATACGAAATAAAATATTAAAAAAATAATAAAATAGAGAACGACTCATTTAAACCTATTATTCAATTATTGCGAAGAAATAATAGAATTTCAGATGGAACATTATGATCAGAAGGATTGTCACTGATGATTTGTGTTTTTCGAGCTAATTGGTCTTTTGTTGTGCTCTGTAAGAGTCGGGTCGAAAGAGCACGCATCATTCATCCCAATCGTGGGAAATCTCGGTTTCTTTCACACCTTTTTCAATTTCCTTCCAAAGTAGATTTCATTCTCCGAGTCTACGACAGTCAGAGATTCTTCGGGAGGATTAACGCGAGAAAAAGCTGAGAATTTAAATAGCCTTCGATAACCTTATTTTCCGGAATATTTTTATCGATCTAACCCAGTAGTACAAATAAAAGTCCGAACGAATTGGCAATCGTTTCTCATCCCACAAAATTCGTCTTCAAAAAAAAAAATGAGTGTTTATCTCTAAAAATAATTAAAAATAAAAAAAGCGTTAAAAATCGATGTTGGAATACCTTGGGTGTTGAAGGTAAGTGTAGTGAGTAGTACGAGTGAGATTCCGATCGACTTTAACCTGCCAAATCCACGTGGGATTTTTGTTGAGATTTTCAAAGGGCACATCGAAGTCGATCGCACTTGAACGTCCAAGCACGATTGTCGATAAAAAAATCAGTGACTTTTGGAGTCTTCGAGAGTACATCCGGTTTCGTCATTCTCTTCCCGTCATATTTCCGTCAATTCTCGTTCATCATTTTTCCACGATTTCACTCATCGACGATCGATGAAAAAAAAAAAAAAAAAAATGCAAATAAAAAAAAATGAATCACGAGTCAACGAAACCGGAATTTTTAGATCACTGTTTCATTTTCGCAACGTCGAAAAAAAAAACCCGATGAAATCAGGCTCGATCCTTGACTGTCCGCTTCAGACAGGATTTTACTACTGATATCTTTCCCGGCGCAAGCTCATCACGTTCGACTCCTTCTACACCGTCCTTTCTCAACGTCGGATCTTTCTTCCCTCTCGCGAGAAAACAAACCGTCCCCGACGCGATTCCTTTGCGAAGATCAGTAACGAGATTAAAGAACTCGCGAGCACGCCAAACCAAAGAAGCGAATTGTTTCCTCGCTTTGGACTTACAAGGCGTTACAGTTATCCCAGATGTGTACATTGGTACACACTTTCACTCCGAGATTCCTCGGCCTCTTGGGACTACCCGGCCAATTGCAATGACGAGTTTTATCTTCGGGATTACGCCCGCACTTAACCCCCACCCTTCGTCAAATTCCCAGCGATTTTACAACTCGAAAATAGCAGTTTCGTGACTTTTGATGACGTATCTAGTATGGGATAAAAATAGGATTTTTTTTTAGGTTAAGTACCTGACCTATGTAAGGCCCACCTTATTTGTTTTTAAATTTTTTTAAAACTATAAATGTTGACACAAAACCAAAATGTTTATTTAATCATTTATTCAGTAATCATCGTATTAATAATAATTTTGGTTCGGAAATCGATGTTCACTATTAACTAAAAGCTTTTTTTAAAAAAGCGTTTTCTGGCCCTTATGCAGACCCCTGTTTCTTAATAATAATTTTTTGAATATTTTTGTATTTAAATACTTTGTAAAAAAAAATTTTTTTAAATATATAATCTACAATTTTAAACTTAAATTTTGATAACAACATGTATACTACTGATAAACCACTGCATATCACTAGAACAAAGATTCACTAAATAATATTGAAAACATTTTTTGTTTTCGAAAGATTTTTTATGTCGAAATTTAAGAAACGCATTTTTTGCCTTTTATCGATTGCAAATTTGTTTGGGTTCGCCACAGCGCGGCGGTTTCGACATTGTTGATCTTCGATTTTTTCGATAAATTTGATTTTACGAATTTGGGCAATTTTACGTGGATTTAGAAACGAAGGTTGATTGATAAAGAGTGGGGGGAGGGGAGGGGGTGAAATTCCATGGTTATTCGTTCTCACGCTCCTGAATGCACGCGTCAAAAACCCAATGAAGTCTTGTACGAATGCGACAACTGGGATAATGACAGATTTCGTTCAGATAAGTCCACGGTTTTCGGTGAATTATGAGAAAGTTAACGAGTGCCGAATCACGCGGGACGAAATAAAGTACCACGGGTTAACGAGAATCGTATTGTCGAGGTTCACTATGGGCGACCGAGGTTTTCTTAATTGCCGAGGAGAAATGAGAGAACACACAGGAGCGAATGAAAAAAACGTTTTTTTTTTTGTTGCGTTGCACCTGTGGCCAATGCTTCGTTTCTAAACTGTTTTTTTGTTGTCGTTAACGTTTTTTTTTGTCGACGAAGGATGCTGATAGATTCAAGTCCTGAAAGTCCTGGACTGGTCTTGAAAGTCCTTGGATGAAGCTATTGTTAAAATAGCTATAAATAAACTGAATTGACACTTTAATTCAATTTTTTAATTTATATATAATTTATTATATTTTAATTTTAATTTCATAATTAACATTGGGTTTTATAATGAATTTTAGTTGATTGGAGTTTTTATTAAATTTCTAGGTTTTAAGTTAGTTAAATAAAAAAAGGTCTGAGTTAACTAAATTTAATGTTAATTAACTTCGAAATTTTTATTCGCCACTTTTAATAAATTGTTAAATTTGATTACTAATTTTGATATTTTTTATAAGTATCAATAATTACCGAAAAATTAATTATGTATATTGAATTTTCAATTATCGTTTTGGTTCGATAAGAATTTCAATAACGATTTAGTCCAATGAATATGAACTTCTTGGGTTAGGAAAAAGGGGAGTTTTGATGATGAGCGATGTCTGCCACGCGAATAGACGTCAGAGTGAATTTGACGTCGACGGGGAATAGAGGCGTTCATTAACGACAAATCTTTCGACTGATCGTGAATTTAACGATCGTCCGGTATTACGCAAAGTCCTTGTTACGTTATTTAAATACATTTTAATCATCCCTCCGTTTAAACATACCGATTTAACGAAGGTTACCTGAATGTTCAAATGAAAATTTTATCGTATTATCCATTGCGATTTTCTAAAATAAAAATCTCAATATTATTTATCGATTATGCATTAACGATTATTTGCTGATATTTTTCAAGGCAAATAAAAACTCAAAAAAATTAGAATTAGATTTGAGTTATGAAAAATCATTAGAATTTAATTTGAACAATTCAAAGTTATCACGATTCAATCTGAAAATTTGGAAATTATTACAATTCAATTTAAATAATATAAAATTATTTATTACTTTGAATAATTACGATTCAATAATCAAATAAGTAAAAAATGACAACCTAATAATTACAATGTAAATAATTAAAAATCATTAGCTACGATTGCATTAAATAATTAGGATTCAATAAACGCTTCTCGATGGCTATTTTCGATAAATTATTGTTAGCTCGTGGCTCTGGCGTCACGAATACGATGCGCAGAATACGTTGACATTTGTAAGCGAGGAAACGACTGGGCGGTGGGGGATCAGCGTGTATTCAATGAAAATATGGAATTACGCGTGGTATCGTGAAGAGGACCGATGCTCGGTTCGCCACGGGCTTGTGTACGTCGCAAACGTTTTGTTGCATCTAACGGCAATGTGCATGCTGTATCAGTTGTACGCGATGCACCGCAGTCACGATTCCCCTCGAGTGTGCGTCGAAGGGGGTCAAAGAAAAAAAATTAACAAATCGATAAAATTTCCCATTTTTTAGAATCTATTTTTACACTAATTATTCAATATTCAATTACTTGTCAACTTTTTATAATTTTTTCTTCAGCTGTGCTTTTTTATAGTACAAAGAAAAATAGAAATATTTTTTATTTCCAAAAAAAATTGTTTTTTATTAAAAAAAAATTTTTTTTTAAGTATAAAAAAATGTTTGTAAATTAAAAAAATTTTTTTTTTAAGTATAAAAAAATGTTTGTAAATTAAAAAACAATTTACTTCGACGACGAAAAAAAAAGGTTTTATTTTTCATCGATTTTCGTGCTTTTTTTAATTTTTGAGATTCGATATTAATTTACAAATTTATCATATTACAATTTTGCGATTTCGATTTTGCGAAGTATCGGGGTATTATTTAACGGTGGAATTCTCTGTTGAAAATCTATATGGGAAGTCTATTCTTAAATATCATCCCACGAGGGTTTTAACTCCCGCGTGTATGGGTTTAAAGTCTCCAGCAATAAACGTTCAGTTTCATTACCGCATTTATGCTCGCGAGTTGCGTTTGCCCAACGTAACAGGGCTATAAGTTAATTAGCCGGTTTCCATCCAAAGATATCAACAATAGCTCGTTTCTTTATTGCAATTTTCATAATTGTCTAGTTTTCGTTGAATTGGGGAATTTCGAGGCTGAATATCCTGAGGATTGTTATTTCATCCCCCCCTTTCCCCGCCTCTTAAATCCATGTTCTTTTCTTGCATATATATATATATATTGCTTTACGGTTGCAACATCGGAATGATCTTCAGAACAGAGATGAAATTGCGAAATTATTGGAATCGTTACTCTCTCGTCTTTGGTGTAGTCGTCTCCAGAATTGCACAACGAAATCTCGTTTGTTTGCTCACGACGCAATAATGTCTGCTATAAACGTTCACGTGGAATGCAATTTTTCTGTTTTTTTTTTTTGCTTTTCATTCAGATTTACGAAATCGTCGATCAATGTTGAAAAATAAAAACCACAGTCGTTTGTTGGACGTTTCTTAATTTCAAGTGAAACGAAAAAAAAAACGAAGAAACAACATCAACTTTACATATGAAAATTTGTAAAAATGGTTCGACTCTTGAGGAAACTCAAAGTTGAATGGAAATTCCAAAATATTTCAAAATATAAAGCTTTCTTCTTTTTCTTCGAACTGTGTTTTTCAACATGAAATAACAAAATGATACAAGTTTTTGTCCAATAATGCTGATGTATCTTTAATTGAAATAATAATTATTTGTAATTGTAATAATTGCAATAATGATAATTTTTAATACAATTAATATTAAAATTTTACAATTTTTAATATTAAAAAAAATTTTACAATTTTTAATCTTAAAAAAAAAAATAATAAAAGTAACAATAATAATGTACAGGGTTATTCTACATGAACGGAGGATTGGAAAAAACAAAAAATCACATCAATCTACGAATCATTTCTCTATCGATATTCACACGTTTTTTTTTGTTTTTTTTTGTTTTCGTTTTTTTTTCGTAACACACCTGATCAATTCATCTTTCTCGTCTCGAGGGAAACTTTTGTTCCAAGATGTGATTTCTCGGTCGACCAATCATGTAAATTTGGCACGAGCAGACGGTGTTCGTTTCCTGAGGTGCATGGCCCATCTGTGCAACTGGGCGCATCGTACCGTGATCGAAAGCGAAAAGGCTTCTCGACCTCCGAGCCTTCGTGCGTTAACCTTAACATTTTTTCGTCAATTTGTTGGAAATTAGCTCTACATTTTCATAAATTAGGGAGAAATTCTTTACTGACGAATTTTCGAGATAGAGATAGAGAGAGGAGAAAGTTCCATTTAAAGTCCATTGAAAGTCCATTGAGAGCTGCTATTTCAAAATGTTGACTTTCTTGGGCTGAACAGTAATGTACTATTTTTTTTCATTATGCTCGAATATTGATAGACTACGAGATGTTTTCATATCTTAAAGAATTTTATCAAGTTTTTTACATCAATATTAATGCATCGGAAGAAACGATTCTCCAAAGGGATATAGTGAGATAGCAGAGTGCACGAGCTTTACTAACTTCTACAAAACTTTCTTTGAAAAAAAGTAGAAAAAAGACGAAAAAAAAAGGAATCAAGAAACTGGCTCTCGAGGTAGCTAGAAATCAAGTTTGAACGACCAACGAGTCGATCCTTCAATACTCCAAATAAAAAATTCAATACTTGTCAAAGTTCAATATGAAGCTTTTTAATGATTCCAGATTGATTGATCGTATAAATAACTGTTTCGTAAATTCAACACTGTAGGTCACAAAGCAGTGTATTTATTTAAAATTTAGCCTGATCAATCTTTTAATCTTAAATCTTAATGAAGCAATATTTTGAGAATTTTTAGGTAGATTTTTTCCAATTGTTTGGGTTGTAAATATTAACACTTGCAGAAACTGTTTCTCAGTAAGTGATTGTAATTAATTCATATGTTTATAACTACGAAATTATTTAGTGGAAAATTCGTTAATAATTCATGTATTATTGGTCTATGAAGAATCATCGTTCCTTAAATTTTCAAGAATTTTGGTTATTTTTTTAATGAGCTTTCAGTAATACGTTTATTGAGAATTATTTTTGCAACGAAATGCTAATAAGGATAATTATTCATTCAAATTAGAGTAATTAGTAGCTCGAGTGATAATTCAAACTTTGAAACTAGTCGTACGAAATGTGGAGGCAATTAATCAATCCCCAAACAATTGAAAGCTCTTTTTTTTAAAGTTTGTTGGTTTCGTCGTTTCATTGCCAAGGACACGACAAACAACCAAATTGTCACGTCGTGTGGACAATAAACGATTAATTATAATTCACGTTACTCACAGTTTTCTCATAAATCGCGTACCTGCCGGTATACATATATAATTCTTTTTGTTCGCAACTACGGTGGCGAAAAATGTCTGATAAAAGTGACAGGCAAAATCCAATATACCGTGGGAGAAAAAACATATGTAGTCGAGTGGTGGTAGTCACCCGAAGCACAAACTCTTTCGGCAACGATTCTAAATATAGTTCTATCATGAATCTACTATTTTTTTATTCCCTTCAAACTTACAACCACTGGTTGATTCACTATCTTTGATCTGGGAGCCAGATCAGCTGTTTTTAATTCCTGAATATACTTTTCGTTATTCAGAATTTTTCATTTTCTGGAATTCCAGATTTTGCGAATTTCTGGTTTTCCCATAATTTCAAATCTTTTCAAATCACACATTTTTCAGAATTTCAGTAATCTAGATTTTCCAGAATTTCAAAAGTTTAGATTTCCCGAATTCTAATTTTTCCAGAATTCAAGATTTTCCAAATTTCTGATTTTGCCATAATTTCAGAATTCCAGTATTCTAGGTTTTACGAATTCTCGATTTTGCAGAATTCCAGTATTCTAGGTTTTCCGAATTCTCGATTTTCCAGAATTCCAGTATTCGAGGTTTTCCGAATTCTCGATTTTGCAGAATTCCAGTATTCTCGGTTTTCCGAATTCTCGATTTTACAGAAATCCAAAAGATCAGATTTTCCAGAATTCCGGTTTTTTGTTACTTTTATATTTTTCTGAATGAAATCGTAGCAACATTGGAAGTGCAAATAATGGCATTCACGTTTGCAAATCACTGATACGCCTACCTTCTTCATTTAGCTGCGCTGACGGGGAAACTTGCCTACACCTTTTATGCCATTATTATTATTACATCGAGATGAGTTTCATCGTGGAAGTGAAATGTCTCAGGTTTCGAGAAAATCTGAAAAGATATCGCTGGAAGAAGATTTTGCGGCTGATGGAGAAACTCCAGATCAGCGATTCGTATGATCCTCATACTTATCTGTTCCTTGATCGTTTCAAAGTGGGGTAGATAGTATCCACTGCTGCAACGTTTTTTCGAACTTTTTTTCCTATCGTGCTTGCGTAGCTTTGACACGAGATCTTCAACTATAATTTTATTGGAGGAAAACCAGAGAGGAAGAAAAAGACCCAAAAAAAAATTAAAAATTTTGTCTAGTTTTTTTGCAAAGCCGAAAATTTTGGTAGCAAAAAAGCAAACCTTCCTTATTGTTTCTAGATACCAAATTCTTGATTCTAATCAAAAGCAACGAAATTTGGTAGCCGAAAAAAGCTTGAAGACAAAATTTTGATTTCATTTTCGCCTGCCAAATTTCATTGCTTTTTCAATTACCAAAGCAGCATCATATGTCTGCCAAATTTTGATCTTACGAAAACCAAACAAAATTTGTATTTGTCGCTTTTTGGGAATTAGAAAAAACAAAGCATCAAGGCAAAATTTGGCCTTTATTGGACACTAAATTTTGTTATCTTTTATCAGAAGCTACAATGTCGTCATTAGAATCAACCAAAAATCTCTAATTTTCCAAAACCAAAAACAATTGTTTCGAACCACCAAAATTTTAATCACCTCTCTTGTCCGTCTCAGGATTACAAATTTGATCCAATAAACCACCATTATTGATGGTTCGCACACGTCGATGCCACGTGGCCCAAAAATGATCTAAAAACATCATTTTCTGCTGGCACGAATGCACGACTCGAATAAATCGAAATTCGTCGAAATATTTTTCCAAAGTGATCATTGCAGTTGGTATCCATTATTACAATGGCTGTTGTAATTTGAAGATGAGTTTCCGTCCCGAACAGAAAACGTCTCACGTCAGTCGAAATATGCTTTGGAGTAATCAGAGCTGCAAGATATAATGAGAAGTGTCCGGGTACTTGGATTTTCGCGATAATGTCCCCTCGTAGCCGCCCACTGCTGTGCGACGGTCCAGGTGTTGGATCCTGGGAGATCCTCCGGGTCTTTGCGCCATCAAGAATAAACTACGACTAATTGGCTACCGGATATTGCGAGTTCTCTATCTGTGAGAGAGGGCATCATTACTCATCGCTTTGAAAAAAGGGAGTTTCTTTTTCTCCTCTTAAATCTGGTCTCCAAATTCACCCTTTCGAAATTGTTTCTGCTTTTGTTCGATGCTCGAAGATTTCGACGTTTTTCAAGCTTCGGAAACAATGAAGAGGCTTGACGGGAGCTTTTGATTCTTCGAGCTTTTGAACGAAGCTTCAAAAGCTCAAACTCCAAAATTCCAATTGTCAACTCCATTATGGTTTTATGGAAAATTCATTGAACATGAATTATGCTATAGATTCACTTTCCCCCATTGTCTCTTTGATATCAGTTGATCGCTGTCTGATCTAACCGAATATTTCGTTAGACTCGTTTGAATACCCCGCGTTAAAAATTGCCGAGGAATTTTCCGCTGATTCAAAACCCCGATAAAATAAAAAAAAAACATCTGCTCGCGCTACAACTTTTATTTATTTTTCATCCCACTGAAACTGTATCTATCTGTCGTATCGTGTAAACGAAACGATCGAAACGCTTGGCCCCAACGAAAAAAAAATAATTGAAAGCACCAATTGCTACGATACATATGTCACGATGGATATTCCACGTTTCTCTCAATCCTCTCGGTATTTCCTGAAAAAGACGCACGGATTTTATCCTCTTTCCCAATATGTTTTTGTATGGCGTCAGGACCACACGATATATTCGTACAGGTGAGAAAAACGTAGTTGGAAAATCAACTGTTTTTTACCGACGAGGTTATGTCTCGTATAACAAAAATTTGAAGTATTTTTTTTTACTGAAATATCCATCGAAGTTTTAAAGATTTTTAACAATTTTCTGTTCATGAAAATATTTATTGAAACGAAATAGTTTTAAACACTTTTTATCACTAAAATATTACTATTACAAATTCGTACAGTTCTGGTCTTATTTGTTGATAGTTTTGCAAATTGCTAAAGATCCATCGTCAGTTTGAAATTGTTTAATTATTATGGTAAATTAGGGATGAGAAGTAAATTATTTTTCTAGATATATGAATAAAATATATTATTAAAAAATCGTTTTGCAAATTATTTAAATGTACAACAAATCTCTGATTATCCAAAACCAAACAATAAGATTTTTCTTAAAAAACAATGCTTGAGACTCCTCGAGCCAAAGAAAAACATATTTACGTATTTAATTACGAACTAATTACGATTTTTATTTACGATTTACGTTTACTTATTTAATTTACGATTTTTTAAGGAAAGCATGACTAAGTTATATTAATATTGATAATAAGGTATTTTAAATAAATTATGAGAAGAAAAAGCAATAAACGATTTTTGGAACATACGTTGGACTTTCTTTTTGACTTTGAATTGCCTCAAAAAACGAACGAATTTTGAAATGTTTCAAGTAGTCTAACCTTTTAATAAATGAACTATTTTCAATGTATATAACCGAAGAATGTTCACGGTTACTGTTAGACGAACCATCGTCCACCCCATTTTGTTCGCCGAAGTTTGCCACCTTATCTTCTTCGCTCACTTTAACAATTGTCCGTAACTTGGTGAGATAATATCGCTAAGATTTGACTTTCGCATTATTGTACGACGCTTATTCGTTATGCAATATCTCGCCCACCTTATCTACGTCAAGATTCGTCCCCTCGTCTCTTTTACAAATGTGACGAACCACCGAAGTTTTCGACGCAAAATTCACCCCCTCCCCCTGCAACCGATCAAATTGATGACGGATCGAAAATCAGAAAAAAAGTCGGCCAATAATAGGAAACAATTGTATTTTTTGGAACGAACAAAAAAAAGTTTCACGGTTCATAAAAAAAAACAATGCCAGAACATCGGAGTGTAATTTCGGAATTAAATGTGTACTTTTGATTTTTAATAATTTTGATAACTATTAGTCATTATAATTAATTAATTTTTAGTACTTTAATTATTAAAAATATTTTATTGGTACTAACAAATAACTAATAATTCATTATTAGTCATTATTATCACTTTTCATTAGTATAATAATTATAAGTGGTTTATTGCTGTTAATAAATTACTTATACTATTATAATTACTTAAATGAATAAATTTACTTTCTGAATTAATAATTTACTTAATGTATTATTTATACTAATCAATAAAATTGATTTAATAATTAAACGTAAACTATTCATTCATATGCTTATAATTACTAAACTTTAGGGATAGAATAAGTACAAGATTAGATAAGTTTAAATTTTAAGGGTAAGTTAAGACCGGATGAAGACGGAAAATTGTATGTAAGAAAGGAGATGTATAAAGCCCGCAAGGGTGTACAAGAAATAAAGAACTTATATATACTAAACTTTAGGGAAAAAAATTGAAAATAAATTTTCAAAATTCCAAAAATCTTGGCGATGTTTATCCATCCAGACCTTATCTTTGCGGTTGCCATCAACGATGAAAAAAACTCCGTTTCAATCGTGAAGCTTCCTCGGATCGGTTTCTTTTCAGCTTTCGTTCACTCCGATAAAAAATATGTAAATTAATATTTGCCAATGACGAATAAGGATTAAAATCGAATTTACGTGGCCCGATGATAGAAACGGTGAAGACCGTTGAATAAATGTGGTATATGAGTTGTAATTGAGCGGGGTAGTTATATTCGATGAATACGATGAGTCCAACATTGGCCCAATGATTTCCACCACTTTTAGCCGATATGAGAAAGCTCTATGTAGAGATCGCAGAAGTAGGAGTGGGGGAGGGCGCAGAATCATCCCCTGTTGAGGGACCTTCGCCACCTGTACCAACGCGTTCAGTTATCATTTGTGCCAACATCCAACGAGGCGCTCCGTACCCGTTAAAGACCGCGCACCGTCGAATATCGTTCATTCGAAAACACCTGGTCGTCCCGTTAGCATCGTTCTTCGCTTACTTTTCTTGAGGTTTGGAGGAGTGATTGCTCGAAGAAAACTTTACGAATCGAACGAAAGAAGGAAAGCAAGAAAAATTATCAGAAAGGAAGAAAAGAGAGAGAGAGAGAGAGACAGAGATAAACCAAAAGCAAGGAAGCAGAGGAATTCCTAATATTAGCTGTCTTTATTGTGAAACGATCCTCGCGAATATCAAGATGGGAGCACTCAAAGGCGTCACTTCCGGTTTCTCAATTTTATCATTCTCCGTCTTAATCATCGCGTCCTGCAACGCGGAGCCACTAGGAAAACGTAAGTTCGTTTCTTTCTTATCTTCAAGGATGTTTGAGCTGATTATTCATCAGGACAATTGTCTTTTATCAAAAGCTTCGTCTTGGTAGCCTGATCCAATTCAGGACATCTCAAATTTTGGAAAATCACGGATTCAAGGAGTTCCATCGAATAGAATTGAAAAATCTAGATAAATATAAAAAAACTCAATAAATATTCAAAAAGTTGCAAACATTTTCCAAATTTGTGGAAAGATAACTGGAAAATTCATGGAAAAACAATACAATAATTACTTCCGAATTTTTCGCTAATTAATGTTGTAATTAGAAAAACCCTAAAACGCATTACGGTTCCATTTCTTTTTTTGCAACAATTACGATCTCTTTTTAATTGTACGAGTGAACCTCAGGCATTTTTTTCGAGCATATAAAAAAAAAGTAACCTTCTTTTCGAATCGGATTCGACTATGACTGATCAGAGAGAAATTAAATTCTTTCTCTTGCCCGTTTCTACTTCCGGTCGGTTGCACGGCGATCGGGTGACCAAACTGACACTTCTGTAACTTAGGATGCTTCTCCCCCGTACCGTAATAATCGGAGAAGACGCGAAGTGCGTACGATGCAACGATGGGTGTAATTATCTGTACTGAAAAGTATTAAGAGCTTTGTAACTCTGGAAAGCTTCTTGACAGTGTCGATAGCCAATAAACTTGACCATTGGACAATAATAATAATAATAATAATAACAATAATAATAATATAATTTGTACTAAATTACATGCAACGATTACGATATTATTAAACAAACAAAATTCAAAATATATTACTACATTTATTACATTTTTTTATAAACAAAGTATAATAATTATATTACTATTTAATAAACTTTAGATCGCTACATTGTTCAATTGAGTTATTAAATTGTCCAATTTTTGATCGCCAAGTGTTTAACATTAATTCACAGAAATTGCAATTTTTTAGTAATCGAAATGCCCAATTTTTGAGACGACGAAATCTCCTTTTTTTTTAATGCAAAAATTTTATATTTTGAGTGAATTAAATTCTCAATAATTTTGGGAAGTATGAAATGATCCGTTTTTAGTAATAAAAGCTATGTCCATTCTTCGGTAGTTAGTTTCGTTGTTTTTGGTATTTCTGATCGCGGATGTCGATATTGTTGACTGGAACTGCATTTCCTCAATGGTCGCCCATCGCTCATTGTCATCTATCCTCCTGGCGTACTCCTGTTTCGCTTCGCTGTTTCCTACCGAATTCGGAGCGTTAACTGCGTTCTGACGTTCAGCTAAAGATAAAACGGAAACTGTTGGCGGGTTGAACAATGAGCCTCGTGTATAAAGTCTAGTATACTCTCACGTCAGTATAGGAAATGCTCAACTTTGTCCCTATGTTGTTGCCGTCGACGCGAAATTCAATTGATATCTACACACCAATGATATTAACGTATTTTCAGCCGCAGATTATTTTTACAACGAAACCACAGTCCACCTGGATCGTATAACCTCGAAAGAAAAATTTCAACAAGTTCAATTTTCCATCTCGTTTTTTTAATCTGATCACAGTTTTGATTCGTTCCATGGAAATGCAAAAAAAATGTTATAATTAATTAATTAAACGAAGACGAAAATAAAACTTTAAAAAAATCAGATTAAAATTTCCTGAGAATAAAAATGTATCGAAATTTTATTAAATTCATTTATTCGTTAATACTTAATACAATTTTTATATATTTTCTTGAATTTCTTTGAACCCAAACAAACCCAAACAAAACAGCGATACTACAAATATTTCGAAAATACAGAATAATAAAAACCATCGTAAGTTTGAAATCGAAAATAGTACATGTATGTCTCCCTCTTTTTCTTTTTCTCACACTCTTATGTTCTTTCTCTCTCGTCGTTTTTCTCGCTTTTATCTCTTTATATATGTATATATATACTTCTCAAAAACTTTTCCAGCTAGGGAAAAGAACTTTGGGAAAAGCTTACATCTGATACGAGTAGACGGTTGAAGTTTGTCGAAGTATGAGAAAGTTTTGACAAAAAGGTCTGCCGGGTGTCTTAAGTTCATGTAGTTGGGCGTTAAGGGGGAGATATGGGTTGATCATTGCTCATATATCATGAAACTCTCAAATTAGATGGATCACATTTTTTTTTTTCGCTCAGTCGAAACACGCCAGTATTTATGAGGAATCAAACTAAAATAATACGTGGTGGGCGATGAATTCTTCAGAGATCAGAATTACCAATCTTATTCTGTGATCCGATCCCTATTTTATTTACCATTTTACCAGAAACGTGAAAAAGTACCTTTGAGCCCATCTTCATTTTCACTGTCATTTGGAGTCCCCTAAATCTCCAATTTTGGAGAACGAATACAAATTGGATAAATACAAATATTGAAATATTGACTTTTCAAATAGAACAACACGTTAAACGTGGTTGATACATATTTTCACGTTGCGTGTATCAGTATCGCGTCAGTAATTGTTTGCTTAGCTGCTTAATATATTCTCTGATGTATCGATCGTTGCTGCCAAACGAATTTTATTACATTACTATTAATTTTGTACAGTCTTGATTCCTCAAATGAAGCGATATATTTAGCAAATCGAAAATTTGCTTTTCTTTGTAAATAAAAAAAATGAAGAGCGTATATTTTAAAGAACAATAACTTTTTAGAATAAAAAAAAGTGGGAGCATCGGAAAAACAAAAAATTGATATTATTCAAGGGGATTTTTTAATTTAAAAAAATGTTTTAAAAATATGACTTATAGAATTCAAGTGATTTTTTGTATCGCCAAAATCCCCACAATCTCCAATTAGTCATTCACAATTTGTCGTGTTAGGCGCTAAAATGCCCATTTTTAAATAGTAGCCATTTCCGGTTTTGTGTTAAATTTTGGGTCGTTAAATCGGAATATCGGATTAACATTGATTATTGAAATATCACTATGTTACACGTGGCTGGTACCGAAACTAGAGAGAAAAAAAATATCGTAACTTCTTATATTAATATTTAATATAAAAACAAATGACGCAATAATCGAAATTCTGACGTCAAGCTCAACACGTCACAAGCCATTTCGTAAACAATAAGACATGTTTAGAAAATCGTGGTGGAATATAAAATTTGCATTTCATTTTGAGTTTCCTGGTATTTGAAACGTGTGGGTGGTGTTTGCCTCTCCCCTCCCCTCCTCTATCCATGTACGCTACAGCTGTCTCAATCATCGATAAAATTCATCGAACGAACGTTCGTTGATACGTTGAAACACCGGTGCGTACATGAATCGTCGATATGCACGAAGCGCAAGCATTTTACTCCGTTAAATTGGCCCTCTCGACACTTGCTCTAATAGGCACACTGACACGGTTTACAAACGAATGGAGTTATGGCAAGGTCCCTTTTACAGTTATACGAATTGCAGGAACAAATAAATGTATTTCAATCACCATAGTCCCTCCAAAACGCCATTTCAATTATTCGTAACGTCAAACATCCGGGAATCCCAATTTTTTATTCCCATACATTTTCCAAATTAGATTTACTTAAATACTTGATTTAAGCTTAAAAAGCAAATCAGTCAATAAAAAAAAAAATACGTTACTAAAAAGACAACTTATCGAAAAAAACGTGTCAAAATTGGGTGCTTATTGGTCCAGTGGATGGTCGAATATTTTGAAAAATATTTTTGAAAATAATGTTTCGAGATAACGGCAAAAATTTCAAAAAATGGACGAAAGATTTTTCTTTACTCGATTGTGGTCCCTTAAAACGGTTTATTTTTTAAGTCAATTAATTCGGGATCAACGAACAGAAAACACTTTTAGGATAAAATCTTTTCTGGTCTGAAAATGTCAGATTTTGACAGATTTTTTTTTGTATCGAAATCCTGTTACTGGCGTAACGTTGATCTCGCACATGCAACGAAGTAATGGGTTCGAGTAGTCGTCTCGAAATGGTAATTCGAACTTTATCGGTTCAGCCTTTCGTAGATCGTCGCCACTTTCGATGTTCCTTCTATATCTGTGAATTCCTGTTGGTAGTTGTCATTCCGTACTCTTGAGTCCAGTCCTCCGGAAGCCTCGCGAATAATCAATTCTCGCTCGCTTTGCAGAGTTTTCCTGATTTTTCATCCTTCTAGTTCATCGATTGCATTCCACGATGCAACGACGTTGATAAGGTCGATTTATGGTTTTAAAAAATAGGTCACTCGACTAAACGAGGACTCGCGATAGACAGCAAACATTTTTATCGTTTCGCTATTTTTTTTAAAACAAAAAGTAACATTTTTCCTCGTATTTAATTTTTTGAACAAATATAAGCTTTCTTTAAATAAAAAGTCGTTTTGTATTTTGACAAATTCTTTATAAAAGTGGCCATAGAATTGAAAAGATTTTTTTTTATTAGGATTTGCTCTTGGATTGTTTTAATCACACATAAATATAATTGATTAATAATATTCCGTATCTCCTGGATTAAGGATTTTTCGAATATTTTTTTTATAGCATAATTTCAAGGGTTGTTTTTTTTTATATTAGTTGTATTACATAAAATATTGATTTTATACAATGATTAACTTACCGATAATAAGAATGCTAAATTATTGCAAATTTGACCTCATTATTGTTGGAAAAAATGAAGAAAAAAATGCAATCAGTGTGTCTATTATTTGGAATAAATTCAACGTGAATACTGTAAATCAACTTCGGTTTTATGCGACCTGTCATATGTCGTGCTGCAGTTCAGCTCTGTCGGAGTTTTCATTCAAAGCAATCCAACTTGTAAAGTCATCAGTATCACATACACCGTAACATTATGACTAAATAATTATTTATTCTTTAGAAAATCTGTTTCACTCTGATTTCTACTGATAAAAATATTTTTATAAAAATTAATCAATGCTAATTTGATAATATAGTGATTGAACAATTATTCGTTTTTTGGATATGTAGTTTTTACTGGTTTCTCCTGATAAAAAATATTCGAATTAAATGATAGAATTCGAATAAAAATCAGGCAGTCTCGTATCATTTTTCAAAAATCTTTACGACCCCGTTCCACCAGGATTTCTAGTAGCAACAGATCGAGCGCATATAGGGAAGCAACAAATTATCAATTTCGACCGACTGTTTGAAACGTTATAGGAATATCATTTGCCAGTCGCGTCAGTGTCCGGGTCCGTCCGGACCGGGTAAGACAAATCCAATGAAAACGCCCGTCACATTATATCGGCGCACGTGTAATTTTGCAAATCTCTATTCTCCGATATATTGTATCGCGAGGATTCCGACTAATTCATGAACATCAATGACGGTATAATGCCCGGTCCCTCATTGTTTCGAATTATTCGAATCTTGTTACTTGCCGTTAATGAAAAACGATGACTTTACGAACCTGTCACTTTTCGATTTTCGGAGCGAATAGAAATTATGTTTTTCAACACGATAAATAAACATCGGAGAAAACAAGAAAAATAAAACTGAAAAGCTTGAAGTAAGATTAAAAAAAAAGAAAAAAAGCAAATTTATAATCGTAAAAAAGAACAAATTTACCAAAATAACAAAAATCACAATTACAAAGAGAAATAAAAATTACAATTAGCCAAAATTACAAATTATATACTAATGAGTTGAAATTTCAAAAACGGTACATTTTCACAAATATTCCCATTCTTATAAAATCTTTTTAACAAAATTACAAATTAGCAAAAGGCTATGAACATTAAATAGAAAGTGAATACTAAATTTAATAAAATAATTGATTTTAAAAAAAGTCTCGATAAACAGTTGCGAGTTTTTATAATGTTTTTATCTTCTCGAATTTCTCACAATTCTATTTTTGTATTTGACGAGTCGTATATGCTTCATAGGGCGAATAGCGGAAAAAGAATCAATTGATTAATCGTTATTTGACATGGTTGGCAAACATTTGTCTGTATAAATTTTGATAACAGATTTTTATTTCAATTAGTACGAGCTCTCGAGCCCAGTTTGGTCACTTGCGCTTCATTGATCATTATCAACGACGACATCACTGATAATTGCTGTCACGAAATCGCTCCTGCTCCACGAAATCTTTTTTCTCTCCCGAGCTTCGCATCGATATTATTTTTCCTCCCTTGCAAACCTCATTCGATTCCAAAACCCAATGAACTTAAATTGAATCACGTCGAGAGAATTCTAGCGAAAATTAAAATAAGAAAAAAAAGAGATAATAAAAGCGTCGGTGTTGGAGGAAGGGGGCCGCTTCGTCGATTAATTGTCACTCCGTTTTTCCTCGTCTAATCGATTAATCGACGAGATCTTTTTTTTTCTCTCGACGTTTTCTCAAACTTTTGCTTCAAGATGGGCCAAGGTGGCTACGGTCTATTGGTCGATCGTTGCAACCTTCGCGTTTCCTTGTCGAACGTCTCGTGCTTTTCACACAGATTCATTGACGATCCGGAACAAACGATACCACTGGGAGTTGCGCGAGATAAGAGCAACAATGCAATATTTCTAAAAATAATGAGTATCGAACATTTTTATAAAATCGAACGTCTGAATATCGATTTCTTTTTTTACAATATGACGTCGTTACAATTTTGCTCAAATTTAATTGGCCATAAAAATAATGTTAAGCAAAAGAACACACGTTTTCAATTTTCTATTTTACAATAAAACAGCTGAAAATTGCAATTACAAATTTCCTGGTGAAAACGTGTTTTAAACGTGTTTTTTTTTCTTCACATTTTTCTCATTAGTTATTAACAATAATGATATTATTTTTCCTCAAAAAATTGAACAAAACTTCAGGGTTTAATTGTCATTGTTGATAATAATGATAATACTCATAGGAATAATAATAATAATAATAATAATAATAAGAAGAATAATGAATAATAATAAGAAATGTGAATTATTAATTATTAATTATATTACTCAATTATTGTTAATTATCATTGATAATAATATCGATAATGTTCAATTTTTTTTACCAACGCGACATTTCAGGCCGTCACTCTCAAATTTGAATCGCGTTAAGGGAGTAACGATTTTTGCAAATTTTTTCTATAACCTTACCCCTTAATATTCCGAAATTTTGCCAACGCATTGATCAACTTTAAATTGTATAAATTTTACATTGAAAATTGAAAGACTCGTGAAGTGGATTAATGATTAAATTGAATACTTTTAGGTGGCTGCTTGGCGTATGGTCACTCGTGTTTAGGTGGCCACGGGAAAAGATCCGCGCCGGATGAGCATACGCGCTTGAAGGAAATCATCGTTGATTCCGGGAGCATCAACGACCTTAATCGCCATTCGAGTATCAATGACGCAATGGCTACTTTGAGTGGCAATGAAATTCGTACGTTACGAGATATAATGAAGTGCCGAAATTGTGCAGTTGAGTCGTCACGACGCTCGAACACCGATCGAAATTATATACCTCTTCTCAGACAAATGGTAAATAGGAATTTCTTCCCCTTTTGTACTATTTTCGGAGCACGTGATATATTGTAGGAGCAAAAAGTTACAGTGCATTTTGAAGTATGGAAATTGCAACAATTATCTGATTTTTATATGTTTATTATTATTATCATTATTATTATGTTATTAATATATTATATATAATATAATTGAACTGATTAAATAATTTATTCGAATGGATTAGTACTGGATAGACTGTGGACCAAAAATTACTCCAAAATGGTTAAAAAATATCTATGATTTACCCATTTCGGAGTATTTTTTTTTCCAAATTGACATTATTGTTTTTATTATTATTAATCATATTAATAATAATATGTGATAGTTAATGAATATTATCTTTATTATTAACAACGGTGATATTAACCCTGAAAATTTTGAAAAAACAATTATCACATTTCTAGAGACAGTTTTTTTCAAAATTTCTCGTGAAATATTTTTCTAGAATTTTTTTTGTTATTTCGTCTTTAGTTGGAACGAGGGTGATTGTTTTTCGATCGTAATTTTTGATAGGTATACTCATGACTTTAATTATTCGTATTTCAGCTGGTCTCGCAGCGTCGCCCATACAGAACTGATTTAGCGTCAAACTACGAATAAGAAAATGTAATCGCGCTGAAATCACGAAAAAAAAAACGCTTCCAGAGAAAAACTCCACGAAACATACTTATTTAGGGGAAAATAAAACGCGAGCGAACTATAATTATTTGATTTTGGAGAAGGATATCTCGCTGTGTTCTCGTAACTTTTTCCGCACTGATAGAATACTTTTGCAAATTTAGCACCCTCGGTGAAAATAGAAAAACAAATAAAAATTCATTAAAAAGGTTCGATCGACGAATTGAGTTTCGAGAATTCGTAAAGTCAATGTAAAAGGATCTCTGCTACGATTGAAAAATGACAAAACGTCATTCGAGGGTATGAAATTTTGTGCAGCCCGAGATAACGATTATTGGCGATTGATTAACAAATGAAAAAGAAAAAAAATGAATCATTATCAGTCGAAACATGATCGAGCTACGAGCCAACTCTGATGGACCGATTTTTTTCATCGAAATCGACACTCTGAAGTTTCTCATTAATTCCTATCGGGAATTTTGGTCAAGGATAATAACAGAATGAACAACTGACAAGTATGCTTTATTGTTTACTTGTATCGGTATACCGGTTTTTTAAGACCTTTTCAATGGGACTCGAGTACAACGTCGAAGAGAAAAAAGGCATTTCACTAAATTGACGTTCAACTTATTAATTTTAACACCGAAATGTTCTAGTCAATACTGGAAGATCGAAATTAAGTTTCGATTCAAATTTCTCAAAGTTCTTTTTTTCCTAAAGTCGACGGGTTTTTAAAATAACATTATCGGCGTTTTTTGTTTCTTCCAGTAATATATTTTTTTTTCGTTTTTCATAAAAAAGCCACGTATCACATTTGAATTGAAATTTTTGAGGATCAAGCTTTCGATTGGTAGGAAAATGTTAATTCGAAAATTCTACTTGTTTTAAATTTGATTCACTTTTATGTTTTCTATATCGTTGATTTTTCGATTTCACGAAAATTGAACTTTATATAAATGGGACGAGTATAAATAAATAAATAAATAGATTATCGTAAAGAGAAAAAAAAATCAGACAGCAAAGTCGTTGCTTAATACTTATTCATTATTGTTTTGGATTGTTCATTATTAAAGCGTGTTGTCGTCGTCGGACGAGTCAGTCTGCAAATAAATAATTTTGTTTTTGTTTCAATTAACATTCAAATTTGATGGGACGAGCTTAAGAAAAAAAGAAACGTTTTAATGCGTGATCTCACCATTTTGTACAAACGCAGTTTGCTCGTGTGACTCGGGTAATGATGGAGGTATTCTTCACGTGTTTGCACACCCAAAGCTTTCCTTATACTGTCATGTGGTTTTGCCATTTTTCTCGTCAGGTCGACACTGTAGTCCGAATCCGTCGAATCTTCGGAGCTCTTATCGATCCCGATTTTATCGTCCCTTGATAAATGATCATTCAACGAGATCATTCAAATTTAAGAAGATCACGAACTTAAAATAACTGTTTAAAAGGAATTTAGTGCCGAAAGAATAAACTTTGAAGTTTTGTTCTTAGAGCTGAAAGACCAACTTAATATTTTATATTTACCATAATAGCTTAATATTCTAAGTTTTACTACCAAATTAAACCATAAAAAAAAATAGTATTTTCAAAAAATTGATATATTCAATTACCGAAGTTAGCATTTTCAAAAATCAAATATTATCAAAAATTTCATGTTTTCAAGCACCAAATGAAATATCTTTGTGGATTAACGAGGCAATCCTCGGAAAACGATTTAAATGATGTCACGAGTAATATGAAAATGATTATCGCAATCTCTCTGTGTTGGTATTTCCCAAACTGATTTTAATACGCTCTGGCATTCTCGTAGAATTTTATGTTTGGATGTATCGAAATTTATCGTAAAATTGATATATCCCAAATACGATGGCGACCCCCTTCGAATCGTGAAGTGTAATCGCAAAGGCGAAATAATAACACGTATCTTAAAAGCAAAACGTTTTTTTTTGCATCTTATCAGCGATGTTTCGATATCGTCCTATTTCGAGTTCTTAAAGATGGCTGATACGTTATCGTGACTTCTACAAATCTGTACTTTTTTTCGGTAGTATCTTAATTTTTATTCGCATCGATTTTGACCGTTCGTCGTTTATTGACTGCGTGAAATAATCCGTAAGCGGATCATCCATACATTTAGGCATGAAGATCACGACTGATAATTTCGAGAACATGTTTCGCGAACTAAGTATATCACGAGTCACATTGTCATATAGTTATTGGCATTCGAATTAAACAGCAAACATGACAGAATTATATATATGATCGAATTGTGTATGCATCCTTCCACAATCATTCCTAGTTTCAATAATTTCTAGTAATCTATTTCATCAGTGCGAGGGCACGAGGAAACTGCAAAAACAATCGTTCGTGTTTCAATTAAGATGAGGGTTTCAACAAAATTGCTCTCCTGCTGATGGTTGAGCCAGATTAAGCTGTTTGTAAGCGGCTAAGCGGACACCAAATCATCAAATAATCAAACAAAAGAATTAGCAAACAATCAAATGATGAAGTAATCAAATAATTAAATAATCTAGTAATCAAAGCACCAAATCATAATAATAATCAAATAATTAACTTTTCAAATACTTGAACCATTAAATCTTCAAGTAATTAATAAATTGAAGAATGAAATAATTAAACCATTATATCTTCAAATAATCAATGAATCAAATGATGAAATCATTAAACCATTAGATCGTCCAATCACCTATTCATCAAATAATCAAATAATCAAATAATCAAATAATCAAATAATTAAATAATGGAATCATTAAACCATTCGATCTTCAGATAATCAAATGATTGAATCATCACTCGATGTCATCAATAATCAAACTGCAATTTTCACAGTCAATGTAAAAGAGCAATAGGATCATTAGAAGTCTAAATACCCAAAAATCTCATCACTGGTTGTCGAGTAATCGTTGTACCAGCCTCCGGACAAAGGGAGAAGAGAATGCCTCTTGTGCCACCTGTTGCCGAGACGTGTGTTGTCCATAAAATTGATTGGGGGTGCTTTCAGTTTTAAGTTGATGAGACGAGCGAGGAACCAGCCATTCTGGTTGTTCCATACATTTGGGTTATCAGGGGTATCCCCGTTGCCAGCCCGACGCTCATCCTCGACGAGAGTATCAATTTTCCGATGTTGCGAAATCCGAGGACCGTCGTAGCTTCGTTTTCCGTGGGCTGCAAAGCGTTTGCGTTTGGACTGATTCAACGAGGAAATTGAGAAGTGGAGGGCGTTCGATTGAGCGAGAGAGACGAAAGAATGGGAGGAAGGGAGAAGGGCTCTCTTGCGGTGGTTTAACAATTCCCACGATGGTTTAAGCAACGAGCTAATTGAACCAAAGAGCTTTGACATTAAATTGCATTTTCCCACGCGCTTACATTGTATACCCAATATACGTAGGTAAATTTCAAGCTGAACCACGGGAGAACATTGAGTAATACCAAAGAAAGTTCCAATTAGCCTCACCATCACTCGGTTACGATTTTGCCACAAAATGTTAATTACTTTTCGTTCTGATACGACTCATTGATCGCTCCTGTTCAGTACCAAAGAAATAACTGTCTCTGATGAGAAGTGACTGTATCATGGCTCCATATGTGCATACCTTTCGTCAGCTTAATATCGAACCCTAATTGAAATTTTCAATGACACTTGGAAGCTTCAAAATTCCCTAATGAAATTCGTGAAGGTGCTGAATTTCGAAGCTTTAAACTTCGCTGACGCAAACAAATTTCGATTCAATATGGGAAAATGAAGGAATTCGAACGAATTGGTCCAAATTAATCACAAAGTGAGTGAGGTTTTGTGAACGATGTTTATCTTTGATTGATTTCGAAAAAATCAAATAAAATTGAGTGAACTCAATGATTGTTTTGGAAATGTTTTTTCACTCACCTCCCCAACACGAGTGGCCATAGTTCAAGCAAGATCCTGCGAAAAAATGGAAAATATGGGTTTCACAATTATTCAGCCACGAAGAGTTTGACGAGTTAATGGTCAACGAGAAACCTTATTACGTCAACGAACGTGTTTTTACTTTCTTTCCTTTTTTTTTTTGGCTGAATAACACCAACGTAGTCTTTCTTTTCGTAAGATACGTTACGCTGACCAAAACCTCTTTGCATTCAACGAATTCGTGCTCATTACGTTAATCACTTTTGCCTGTACGAAGTGCAATCGTGACGCAGCTGCACACCGGCGAAATTAGATACTCAACGAATTCACGAACGAAATTACATTGAAAAAGTTTGAGGGCTTCTTCACTGATGCTTCTACGTGGGTCTTTTTGTCTCAATTGTGCAACAATGAAAAGATCCATCTTCTCAAACCCACGCAGACTGAACACTGAGATACTCCATTACATTCGGCACCTTCACCCTCAAAATTCATATGTTGATTCATAAAACAAACAAATGCCAAGTTCATGATTTTTCGACGATGCAAACTGTCGTAAATAACCCTAGAATTCTTACGATTTTACTGCAATCAAGATTTTGAAAATTAGATTTTTATATTCACTTAAGAGAAATGTTTATTCCCGATGAGTCGATCTATGGAATTTTAGCTATCAGCAAATCAACTTTTCAAAACGAGTCCCCACCTTTAAAAAAAAATGTAATTTGTGCAAATATGGTTGATTTAATTCAAATCTGGTTTTGGAGAAATATAACTAATACAAATATTAGTAATATCTCAGTTATTTGAGATGTTTATACATCGAAAAAAATGTATTTATATATATTAAAATGAAATCTAGATAATATATATATATATATATATATACATTAGCGTAGAAAGAAAATGAAATTGTTGGAACGAATGAAAATGAACAATTAAATAAAACATTTAACAATTGATATTTATCATATATTCTAATAATAGCAGCATTAAAATTGCCCACATTTTTGATACGTTCTCTTTTATTGTTACGAATGGCTCGTCTTTATAAAAATCGCAAAATCGATCGAAAATCCAAATGAATACTTCGAACGTCATGATTTCACATCATGTTTTGCTGGAAAGGAATACTTTTGCAACAGGTGGGCTTTTCGCAAATAAATCAGGGTTCCTGAGATGCCCGCTCGCAGGGGATGGGTAAAGATAGACTTTACGTTCTTCCGGGGTTAGGATACCAATGTATATTTGCATATATTACGTATTATATTATTCTCGTGCGTTGGAGGTATCGTGCGATACATTCAAATTTCTTAACGTGTGCAACGTGAGTTCTAGTTCGCCCATCTTATTTCCAGGGCTGCTGAAGGCTGGAATATAAATCGTAGAGGAACTACGGATTTCCGTTTGCATTATGATGTTGCTCATATCGCGACGTATGATTTACTGTTTCTGCTTAGCCACCATACGTTTATTGTACGCAAAGGTCAATCGACAAGTGAATAAATCCGACAACAAAAAATGAATTACCTTTTTCGAACGCCAATAAATCGAAAAGAGGATCCAATGAAAAAAAAAAACGTAATCGTTGATAAACAAATAACGATAATAAAAAATGACAAATTAGCTTTTTTTGTTTAAAAGATCTAGGAAATAGCAGCAGGCAAATGCATCTTATCGAAAAATAGTCCACTTTAACGTTTTTCTCCATCGACGTTTTTTCGAAAATTTAAGTCCTTTCGTTTCGTCGTATGAAACTTTGATTTCCTATTAAATTATCTCTGCTATGCACGTTTTTTTATTTTCACGAATTCGCAGTAAAATATGTTCAAATATAATGCTTTTGACATTTCCTTTCGCGAGTTAATATCACACGGAATTAGTGCCAATATCAAGAATTCAGTGGGCCGAATTTCCTGCAGATTCATTTGACGAGAAAGCTTTTTCCTGAGGTATTACAAATTCCAGCCTCTGATTTGAGCGAGCACGTCTGATGAATAAATTTTCAATTTCAAATACGTTCAAGTATTTTCAACTTTGTATAAATTTAACAAAGGCAGGAGGTAGAGAATTCTCTGTTTCGACGAATTTCGTTTTAGTAGAAATTTCAATGTGATAGTTGCTGTTTCGAAAAAAACGTGATTGGTCCAGTTGCTTCTAAATGAGACGCCTAGATAATGGCAACAAGAGGTATCGAATGGATAAAAGCCAATAAAACTCAATTACATGGGTGATCGAGTTTTCGACCAAATCCGTATTTGACGATTCGTCAAAATTCAGTTTGCGCGATCGGTCGACCTTTTTGTTTGATGGGATCCAAGTGGCTTTCGAAGTATTTTTCAATTCGAAAAAAAAACTTCCATCGTTGACATTTCGATCATCGTTGACACAATTTCTTAACTCGACTTTGATGAATTTTGAAGTAGTAGGTAGGTAGCACGATGGGGGTTTTTGAATATGTCAAGAATGTTAATAAGGTTCGTTGCATTTTCAATATTTCGATATTGTTTCAGCATCACAGATTCCGTACTTTGAGGAAATCGTGACGACGAAGCTGTTAATTAATCAATGGATCGTTTGATGGCTAGAACTGGTTTACATTATCGAGAATATTTTCATTATTGCCACCGGAGATAAGAGTTTTTCATCGACGCTTTTTTATTCTCTTTTTTTTCGATGAAGTTACTAATTTCCGTCGATGGCGGAGATGAACATTTAATTTCAATACCCTCTATCAATTATTGTTCAATATCGACGAGCTACCGAATTTATGTACTTCCATTTTTGAGCTCACCCACAGAAATATATTTAGTCCTTGTACGTGGGAATGCAGAATTGAATTTTGTATTTCCTTTCGTTCGTTAACATTCTTCAATCATTCGCTAATTTTCGATATCGCGAATGCGGGAATTTTAATGAAACTGCACGGTAGATATCGAGTATTTTCAAACCGAGCTTGTTGGGGCGTTTCAAGTACACTCTTGTATTTGATTGACTATTTTTTTTCAAACAGAAGTGTCTATAATAAAAAATAGTCGGTTTCAATAATAAAAAGCGAAACGAGCATTGAAAATACTTCGTTTTGGGAAATTGTATGTGAATATTATTCAAGTACGAATATACTTCGAAATTTACAACCGTTAATCTCTCATATTAATAATTAATTATTTTCCAGACGAATTTTTTGTTTATCCGCTTTTTTAATGTATAATAATAAAAAATTTGTATCGATATTTCTCACGACGGAAAGTACGAGAATTCTTTTTTTATGATTTTGTAATAAATATCGCGCAAACAATTAATTTGTCTAACTAACAAAATTCTTAAGTCATCTCCAAACGGTTCTTTAATTTCTGCCTGGACTTCCGGATCATTCGTCGAGTTGCGAGGCGATTCGAAAGTTCAGACCTGTCCCCTGTTGGTGAGTATGAGAATCTTATGAAACGCTAGAAACCAATGCTGAAAGCTTCCGCGATAATACGAAATCGTTTCCGTAAAATCCTCTTGAATTGTCTATTAAATACCTTATATTCCCGATAAAATCTTCGGATTGAAAAGTAAACGTTTCCGGAGAGAAATTGGAAAACCGGGTTATTCGATTAGCCAGAAATATTTATGTTTTCAAATTTTCAAAAATGTACACTGAAACGATTTCTGGATCGGGTAATTGAGGGTTTAAATGTTTCGATCGTATCCTGCGTGATTGACTGAAAACCGTACCATATTTAATATTAAATTAGAACTTAGCAATGTTAATTTTCCACTTCCAATAATAATGGAAGTCACAGCCAATAAAAAATGTCTCTATTTTTCAATTTAATTAATACTGTCATGTCCTCTTATTATTATGAATACATATAAAAAAAAATTAATGTTTACCAGAGTTTTTCAATGTTTGCCGATTCATTTATTATTCAAATAATTTTCCACTTTTCTATAAAAAAACTTTTGATAATATTTTTTTTTTAATTATGAAGACTCTCGTTTTTTTAAATACACTTTAAAACGTTTCGTTTCGAATTAACGTGCACATTTGAAGTTTTTGACTTACCAGCTGCATATTCGGCGAAGCAAAAAATCAGCAAACCAACGATGAAGAATTTGATAGGCTTGTCATTACGAAGATGCCTGGAAGTCGTCATCTCGTGTTGTTTTTTCATCGTCGCCTCTATCTACGCGCTGTCAACTGCAAAAAATAATGATCATTTTTTAATTGAATTATCAAAATTCGTTTTTGTTTTTCAATCGAAATTTTTATTCGTGGTTTTCGCATTTTTTTTCGTGCATATTCCACAATCGATTATCATGTGTTTATTGAAAGGTGCATTCGGTATGATCGGGCTGATTATTATTATGATTGAAGAAATGTAACGGACACTTCGTGCTAATGCCATCAGGATCATGCTGGGGCGAAAATGGATTACAATGTTGATAGTGGCGTCGATACGAGGCGTGTTCGGTCATTGTACAATTGCAAGCGAATAGGAAGTGTCCCCTCAACAGCGGATGCTAATTATTTCCTTATCGTTTCGCGCGCCTCCTACGCCAGCCAGTAATTGAATTATTACCGCTACAATGTCAATGAACGTGAGAGTGCAAAGAATTTAATTGAACAGCCGTCCACCTCCGAAATACAAGCAAAATCGATACTCTTGAAAGTTCATAAAAAAACGAACAAATTTGCAAAAGCAAAGCAGATAAACAAAAAAAATATATTTCTATTCCAAACAAACTCAAACGAAAAAGCAAAAACATTCGCAACGACCAAGCTGATGGAGCAAAAAAGTATTTTTACACTTTTTTGCTTCATGAGCTTTCGAAATTTTTTTGTATTTTTTTAATCAACTTTCACGACTACCGATTTTACTTGTATTTCAAAGGCGGCGCTCTGTTTATTTAAGTTTTAAATTTAATTCAACAGCAGGAAAGAATGAAAACAAAAAAATTTGCGAAGATGAAGCTCATAAATCGAAAAAGTGTAGAAATATTTTTTGGTTCATCAGTTTCGCCTTTGCAAATATTTTTGGTGTTTTTTTTTCAACTTCATTGCACTCGAATTGATTCACGAATTAATTTTTCCAAGTAAACAGAACATAAAAAATATGGAATCCGCGCACTCCAAATTTTTTGACTTATCATTGACAATGCGTATTCGAAATTTGTTCACTTTACTAAAAACCCGCGGATCCTTCCCTTTTTTCATTCTCGTTTTCCCCGCTGTTCGATTTACGAATGAAAATTACCGTTTTTCGAAGAAGACGAAAATTGCCGCGCCCAAAACAATAAAGTTTAGCGATAACGATAAATTTTCGTTGGCGAAAGTTTTAAGGGCGTTGTTTTTCGAAATCAATTGTTTTTTTTACACTTGGAGAGTGATTGGTGGACTTGGTAAGAATTGGTGGAAGTTAAGGTGATTATCGGTAACTGGTCGAGCAACAACGTCGAAGGGCTCCTGAGCGCACCTGAAAGCGTGCCGAGAAGTCAAGCAGAGACTTATATAGACACGCGGTCCGATGTGGTGGTGGGGAAAGCCAGGCGCGCGTCACCCCTCAATGTTGAAATATGTTGCCGGCCGCACGCAACCCTCCGTGTCTTTAAAGTTAAACAAAAACAACGAAAAGCTTGTTCAATGCGTTTGGAATTGATGAAACAAGTTGGCAACATGAAGAAACGAGGGGAATCAATTTTATTGCCGTTAGAAAGCACGGAAGTAGAAAGAATAAGTGAATAGTCAGACACGTTATTTCTTCTACTGCGAAGTGCAATTTTTGCATATTAAACTTTTTCAATTGTTCGAAAAGCATCAAATACTGTTTTATTAAAAATTGGAACACAAAAAATGTATTCGATCGTATTTTTAATTTTTTTTTCGTAAAGTAACGAAAAACGAGACGTCTCGATCGTTTAAGAATTTCTGTGACGCAATACCACACTTTCAGATTCGCTTGGAAGGTGAGACAATTGGATTACTTTTCGTAGGGGAGGTAGAAGTGAAAAATTAATTAATTCTGGCTAATTGAATATCTTGCGAAATGAAAACTGCTGAACCAGTATAATTGTGTATTTCCATAATAAATTATGATTTAGTAGCGATATCGGCAATTTCAGGAAATGCCAGTTTGTCGTAAGAGCGATTTAGTAGATTTCACAGTAGTTTCGGACGAGTTTGGTCAGACGTCGAGGTTACGATGAAAATAATTTCGTGATATGTCTGATTGAGTCAATGGGAAGATAGTCCGTTCAATAGGTATAAAACATTCATGAAAATCGTTGGCAAAATCAAATATACGAGTAAACTATTTATTTTGTTGGAAAAATGTTTAAACAAGAATTCTTTCGAACTTCGCAATTTCGGGGCTCTTTCAAATTAGCAGGCAACACTTTCGTATCGATAACGCTGAACCGGGAAGGTCTAGTGTTGGATCCATTTCAATTTCCGATAAATTGATAATGTATGTTCGCGTGAAACTGCGCTATAGTATTTTGTGGTCCGTGCTAGGCATCGATACGTAGATATAGAAGAATATGAACCACCTGTTTGATCAGTGCCTTTGTGATCTTCTAATCTGCTATATCTGCTCACGAAATTTTCAATACGCTATCAATCACACTTAGAGAAAAACAATAAAAATTATGCAACTAAAAATTCTTCTGCAATGTTTATTTTTCACTAGACGAAAGTTTTTCTCTAGTCAAAGAATTGATATCGATAATCAAATGCGAGAAAAATTTTTTTTCACTGTAAATGTGTCAATTGGATACAAAAAGATATGCTAAAATTTTCATATCTCGAAATTAATTAAATTTTTATGTCAAACGTGAATTATTCATTTTTACTAATATTATGGACGAGAATTTCGAAAGTTTGGTCTCCAATTGAGGCCAATTATTTTTGATATATAGCTGCAAGATCGTGCGTTAAAATTTTCTTTGAGGATGTTTGTCCTCATTGGGGTTAATTTCTGTAGTTCATACGAGAGTATCTTTATTAATACGAAGTGATATTAACGCCAAACCCGGGATACACGTACCCTTTCTTCGGAAACACCCTTCGTGTCATCGCGTCTAACATCCGTATCCAAGATTCGAGCAATTTCATTATGCTACCTTCACAGTCTAATATATTCTGGTATGTATAATTAAGAGAACCCACGGATACCTTGAGGCCTCCGTCACTGAGTTTGCTCAACTTAAATGCCTAATCAACCATCTTTGGTGTCCTAATCCGGTCTTGCTCATGATTTTCCGCGCATCAATATGGGCTCCTCTTCGGGCGGTGAAGTTTCATCCCTACTCTTTGATCCGACAACAATATCGACTGCTAATCTCTTGGAAGAACTTCAACTCCGTTTTTTGACTTGGCGATTTTTCTAGATCGATTTTTGAATAATCTTTTAATAAAATTGATTTTTTTCGAAGCTATGATTCGAGAATTTGTGCACCTCTTTGTTTCTGATTCAGAAATTGTTCCAAATCAGATATATAAGCGCCTAATATTCATTTTATTCCATAAAATCGTTGATTACGAAATTAAATATCACAGCGTGGAAAATAAGGATCGTAATCGAGGAACTTGGTTGTCCCACGCGATATAAAAGGTGTTTCAACGACGACCAGATGCCGGTACGTTTACGCATTGGGGTCGAACAAAAAAAAATATATAAATGTTCCTGGGATATAAGTAAGGGCATCTGGTCCATTTCCGTTGGTCACGTACCGTGACTTTCGGCGTAGGAAAACACTGGTTGGTTTGTACCTCGATGATCGTCAAACGCGACAATGAAGGTGTGACGTCGTAAGGTGGAAATTTACGGGAATAGGAGAATTCCGATTCCCTACCTGTTGGCAATTCTCCTAACGTGTGACGTGGCAAAAAGGAAATGGGCGCAGGTGGAAAGAGTCTTTGCGGAAAAAAAAATCAGCCTCAATTTACGATCGGTTTTCCACGTACACGTAAGACCATTTCCCAAAGGATGACAAATGTACGAATGTCCAAACACGTACTTTGTTCTCGACGTGACATCAATGATACGTATTTAAACTATTCATCTGTGGATCAAAAAGATTCTGAAAAAATTACTCGATCATTGAGTCAATCGCGTCCGCGTGGGCGGTGGATAATTTTCGAGGTTTTTATTATCAATCTTTGAGTCCTACGTTCATTCAATGATAACTTAAAGTTTGTTTAAAAAAAAATGTTTGTCAACTCGATCCAGTAAAACGCCGATAAGTCTACCAATTTTTCAAAAATCAGGATCAAATTAATTGACAATATTATGAAAAACTTAAAACATCAAAATGAGGAGAAACAAAATGGAAATCGTTCGAATCTACTCTCACGAAAAATTGATTAAAAAAAATAAGTGTTTCTTCTTCATGATTATTTTATGAAAAATGATGGGGTTTGCGTTCCAGTTTCAGGAATTTTGAAAAAAGCGTAAAACGTTTATCTCCCTATAACTGCATAATACGTAGGACGAAACGATGGGAATTAATTGAAGAAATAATTCATGAGATTTTGCGACGAAGTATCCACCAAGAGAATTGTCAGAGTCGATCGATACATGGCTATCTCGTGGATTGTTTCGCTATAGGAGCTTGCATGCGTTGAGTACCCGGTGTATGCGTTGCCTGACACGATATTCCCATGACGAGAAGAGCCGTTCAACTACTCGGAGCTGATCGATAAGTTCGTTTTGAGGAACGACCCAATATTGGCTAACGAAGCTTGGTGAACAAATTTTCGAATGATTTTTACGTCCTCCGGAAAGCTTCGGTCACTGCGAGACTGGATACCTCAATGAAGCACCTAAACCGGGTACGAGAATAGTCTTTTCCCAAATATACTGAGAATGGAGAAGCTCGGAGAGAACGTGGAGTTCGATGAAGTCGTAAAACCTCGCATTCGAGGGTGAGCGTGAAAAAACAGTCTTCGACCGTACGTTCTTCAATTAAACTGAGTTCAACGATAAATCAAATGGACACTACGTGATGGAGAAAAGAGGTATCTGTGTGACGATTATTCGGCATTTCCTCCCTTCGTTTCAGCGATCTCTCGAATCTTGATTTTTGTATATATTTACCTTTTTTTTTCAATCTATTTTTATCGACATTCTATCTCGCACTGATAAGGGCCAAGAATTTTTCGATCCTATGTATTTCAACGAAATGATACCCGAGCTGATTAAATCGTGCGTTTTGGGCCAAACGATAACGAAGCATTTTTATAAACCCGCAACGTTATCGTCCCCTCAAGATGCCAACGTTTTACGTTGCATAATCGAGTGGTTCACTGAACCTGGCCCAACCATTCGATCGTAGTATTTGAAAACGAATTTTCGTGTGTTTCCAATAAATTTTTCGCATTCGTGTTGACAATTAGCATTCCTTTTTTTCCGAAATATATTTTACGTCTTAAAAAGTGTTTTAAAAATTATTTATTCACTTCGGGCTGTCACAGTAGAATCCCACGAATAAAACGACGCGACGATTGAACCGCGCGATTTTTAAACTTCGTTTTAAAACGTTAATTTTGCCAAGACATAAATAAATAAATAAATAAAATCCTCGACCTCTATATTTCTATTTAGCAATCCCTACGAAGTAGGTTTATCGGTTCGTTCTTCAAACGTTTGAAATAAAATAAAATTTGTTTGAAATCGAATCGAGAAATTGGTTTAAAATCGATCAGATTGTTTTGATCATGGATTGGTATGTTCGAAAATGATTAATATCTTCTCTTCGATATAAAATCTCGCGGTCACGCGATTGTATTTATTAAAGCCCAGTTCGCGTACGAATCTTTATCTCTAGGCTAAAGATTAAGATAATCGAAGATTGCAGTTGATAAATGAAGAGACATTATCAAACTTTGATTAATCCGTTTGGGCGCTCGTTGACATTCGGATGATCCGATAAGGTGTACTTATATATATGCCTATCAATGTTTTTTTATCTTTCGGAATTTCTTTTCATATAAATTTTTTTTTTAATATCAGTGCGTTAAGTATTGCATTTTAAATAGAATGCAACGTCGCATCGACGTATGACACGGTTCCGATGAAGCATCGCTGCGTCCAACGCTCGTCATTCCTCTTATGGTCCATTTAACCGAATACCGATTATCAAACGAAACAAAAAAAAAAAAAGAAACACTTCGTAGCACGAAGCGTTGGCGTGATTCAGTAAAACAGTCGTTCAGCCGGACGAGCTTTTTGCATCGTTACGCCTTCGACCCCGATTTAATGCTCGGACGTATTCTTTCCGCGCGTTTGATTCGAACAATTAAAGTTCACTGCGATCGCAGTGCTCGTATGTCTTTTTTTTCTCCTTTCTTGCTTCGTAAAATAATAGTTACGTCCACTTTTGCCAGATGTTGAATTCATTTTCTTATTAGATTCTATCATGGCCAGTTCCTTGTCTCTTTAGGTCGTGCCATGATGAGTTTTCTTTTGTTTTGGATCTTCTTAATTTTTTTCTATCTTTTATTTTTTAAAGTTCTGTCGATAAGTTCTTTTCAGAATGTCTGATGATGAGTTTCTTCTCTTTGTGGATCCTGTCTTTTTTTATTCAATTGGTTCTTTCTGCATCATTGGAAATTCTGAAAAAACGTCATTGGTGACGATATTCAGTCAAACGTGGAGTTCCATTTGCGTATGTTGAAAATAGTCAGCGTAACAATAAGTTACTGCGCATCGTCCGGAATTTTTAAAGCTAAATTGATAAGGCGATGAAAAAAAAACATGCAATTTTTTACGCAGCTTCTGCAATAGATTTGGATCAACGACATGACAAAAAACTCAGATCTTGGGAAAGATCGATTCGATTGGATTTTCATTGGTGGAAATAAAAATGCGAATTCTGATCTTTTTTTCTTTTTAGCATTTTGATCTTATGAACTAAGAGTACACGTACAATAGAATCATTCACAACAGAGCTCATTCGATGCAGTGAGCAACATATAAATTTGTATAACTTATCATATCAGGAATTTGATTAACGTTCTTTTTTTCAATATCTTGCATCCGAGTATGTGTTTCATTGATCGATAATAATACAGTCAATTGTTTGCGAACGAAGTATCAACCGTCGTCATAAAAGTTAATTTGCTATCATGGCAAATGCTTGAGTCGTACAACCGGAAATGCGTTAACGTCGAAGTTTTCAGCCTTTGTATTCAACGATAAGGGAAAACCAAAATTAACGTTGGCAAAGCCAGTTTCATTTGGATAATCAGGACTGGACGAAAGTTAGTCGGTGGTGTGTGTTTCTTCATCGTCCTTTCGCGAAGGGTGTTTCAGATGTGGTCGAGAGGAAATACTTTCCGTACTTGTCGAAGTCAATCAACGTTCCACCCATCAGGGCGGTTTCACTCCCGTCGCATCTACCGAGTGTGTAAGACAAGAACGAGTCGCAAGCTCTCGCGTAAAATCCCTTATCAGAGTTTATCGATTCAGCGAAAAATCTCCAGGAACGAGCGTGAGAGCATGCACCACCGATATCTACGAGACAGCCTAACTGCCTGGAGCCTCCGTTGGGATAGAAATCGGTATGTCCGATTTCCGCCAGGTAGCCCAAAAGTCCAGCGTTCGTATGAATTATTTGAACGTGTTCAGCATCTTCGTGTGAAATCCTAGATCCAGCACCGGCAAAAGCGAAAAACGGAAGTGCCGGATCCAGACCTAACGAGAAAGTACATTTTCCGTGACGATAATCAACCCCAATGATAGCTAAAGAACCATTTTTCTTTTTCGACGAAGACGACCAAAAATTCATCGAGTTTTCGTGAAAGAACCAAACCAAAACTTACCAACGACGTAGCGTACTGTGCTTTTCGCGTAGTAACCTGCAAGCCCCATCACGTGGGCTCCTAGGGAATGCCCAACGAGAATAGTTTTTTCCGGTTTGAGATGTGCAGTGGTTTGGAGAAAATCGATCATTTGTGCAACGTGTTTTCCTACTCTGACTACGTGTGAAGCCGCCCATAAGTAAGGCCTCAATGTGATTTGGCTCCAGTCAACGACTATCACGTTGAAGTCTCCATTTTTTAGATAAGCTTCGGGCAAACGAGGTTTTCGTTGAAACGGTAATCAAATGGCTGACATAAATATGATATTTTAGGCTATCAAAAAAAAAAATTGACTTACCATCGCGAATGAGAGTGCACGCTGGACTATCACCGGAGTTGATCCAACCGTGGGTCACGAAGTGCGTCGGCTTGTCGGGATTGAAATAACTGCGCTTTAAGTTGCTCTGATCGTTCAGCCATAAAGGGTAGTAATTTCGTGGATTTCGCCTCGTGTAGAGACGAAAGATCACTCGCGAGTCAAGCGGCCGCTTTCTCTCCAAAATATCAGGTTCGTAAGCTATCACATCCTCATCCAAAGTTACTTCTACCAACTCGCCATCGTCGTTCTCCATGTGCAAACCGTCTTGGAAGACTGACAACTCTTTCAGCCAACGTTCTTTGTCCTGGTGAACCTCTTTCCCGATTATTTCGGCAACATTCTCGATTGCATTATCGTCGACCCCACGAGCACTGTGGGCCCCTATCGGGTCTGCCCCGGTGAGAAGCCCTGAACACCATTCATCAGACAGGTCATTAAATAATCTTTCGGAAATTTGTATCGACGTAGAAATACATAGGCATAATCTTTTTCAAATTAGACTTCGAAATGAATTTGTTTTAGCTCGTTTTGTTAACATTGCAAAATTTCAAATAAACATTTTAATAAACATTGTAAGTTAGTAGTTAGAACATTTTTCATAAAATTTTCGTAAACATACACGTAAATATTTGGTGATTAAAAAAAATTGGTCATGTCTAGTATCATATGATAATATGCATGATATCGTTAACCATTGACTATAATTTTCGACCTAGGGAGTTTTAGAATCTCTCTATGGACTTTTTTGGTTTACAAGTGTTCCATTGAAAACTGCCAAACTGTGAAGCTTCGCTTCGATATTTTTTTCGGACTTACCAAGGGTGGAACAGATGAGCAGGGAACAGACCGATATGTGGACCTGCATGCTTGAGTATCGCGAGTATGCTACGAATACCTTAGCGACTGGCGTTTATAAAGCTGCCCAATCCAACATTCGCGATTGAGCATTTCGATTGATTCGCCCGATAAGATTAGATCAGGATATATTTTCCGCGTGGATTCTCGTGTTTTGGTACAATCGCCACGGGGTTTATCAATTTTTCTCGATCGTTGCGACACATCGCAAGGAAATAAGGAATGACGCAGATCAGGTCAAATTTTTGCGATACGTTTTATCCGGTAAACTTTTCTCAACGAACTCATGTAGAATTACTATGGAGAACTAGAATTACTTAAAAACTTTGATTTTCCCTATTTTTTTTGGCAAACGCAGTGAAAAGACTTTTAATAATTTTTCTTCATTTATTTCGTCGCTATTTCGTTATTTTTCTATGTACATTGAAAATTCTAGTTCAGTCGGTCCCTGGTGACATACTAAATCGAAAAATTCAAAAATTTGCTGTTTTGGACATCCTATTTTTGGAGTTTGAATGCCAGCATTGATTAATCGAGGGGCTTTATTCGAAAGGTGTTTTTCCATGTTAAAAGTGGATAAAATATGAAATAAAAATGTTTTTAACGTAATTTGAAAGTGTATTTATCAAGCGCAAGAAAAGTCTAGATCTATATCTTTATTCGTAATGTCATGAAAAATTCATTAAAAAATCACTTTTTTCGAGCGTCGATAGAATCCTGCTTTAATGATCAACGAGATGATACATGCCCTCAACGATTGCCAGAACATTCGAGCTGTTACGTGATAGGTTGGCGAAGGTCTCGCCACTTCGTTAGCAGCATCCATCGTTTACTATCATATCCATAGGCGATTTCAACAAACGATAGAAATGTTTGTTTTGATCTCGTGCTCAAACGTATCGATTTTCGATCAGGGTCATCAGGCAAAAACATCACACGATTTTACTTATCTTTTCACGTGCTATTTCACATAAAGTTTCTCCAATTCATCATTGGGAGAGTTTCTCTGGATATCGAATGATTTTTCTCAAATCGCAAAAAAACAGTGTTCGTTATCATACAATTTGAAAAGATGTATTCTAAGATTATCGTACGAGAGCGATCTGACATCTATCAGTGGATATTTCGAGTATCAGCGAATTGGCAGATGCGCAGTACCGCGACGTCATCAATCGAGGTCATGGTGACATCAAAATATTTAGGGTGATCGTTATTAGACTGAGAATTTTTTTTTAATTACTTGGTTTCCATCAAGATTTAATTTAATTTAATATATTTTTTCAGAGTTCACAGAATCCACGAGCAATCCAAAATAAATAAAAAAAGAAAATGAATTTGGTTCCTACCTGCCTCCCAAAAAAAGATCGAAAATGAAGGATTTCTTATTTAAAAAATTTCCAATCGCATATTCGAAATACGAGCAAAGCTGGAAAAAAAGTGGTAGAAGAGATAAAAGATTCAATATTTTCATCAATAATGTCAGATAACATATTGATTACATTTCCTTTTCTGTCAAATTGAAAGATCCTTCATTCAGAGATCTGATAGCTTTGTGTCAATGTTGCATATCGAGGAAGAAAGTGCTTTCATCTGAAAACACCTAGGGTTATTGATCATTTTAATCTTTGTAAATTATTTGTTTTACTTTCCTTTTGCTTGCGATACGGAATCGAAAATTTCATCAAGAGAGAACTCGTAAAACGTAAATCTATATATCATTGCTACGCGATTACTCGGTTTTTATTTAAAAATGTTTACGATTTATACACATAAACATAAACATTTTTATTTAAAAATGTTTATGATTTATAAACAGAATCGATTTATTTATTTGCTTTAAATATGAATTTTTCGTTTTGCTTTTTATATAAAGTCAGGTTAAATAAAAGGTTGCAAAATTTTTTAATTTTTTGAGATTCGAAATACAATTTTACAAGATTTCTGATGTTTTGAATTCTATACGCGCTGAAAATGAGCGTTACGTACGAGCTTTTTTCGCGTCAGAGACTTGATGCATTCGGCATTAGAGAGAATTTCTCGGGACCTTTCATCTAAAAATTTCTTGACATATTCAAATTATTCATCACCGAGGAATGCATCCAAGACGACACATGATCTTTCTCGTCTACTGTATCATGAAAACTCTACACTATAGACGAACGGAAAGTAAGATTTGCAGAGTGAAGAATGGTGTCGTGCACTATACCGGCTTGTTATTGTCGCTCTTGAGATGCTGCGCGCACTGAATTCCCAAACGTTTTTTTTTACATCCTTGCATCGACAGAGAATTCTTCCCACTCTTTGAGATTTCGGAAAACTGGCCGGGGAAGTCGAAACATTTTTTTTCCGTTTTAAAAGTATTAAAAGGGTATATTTAATCGCAAATTTTTCGCTGATTACGAATATCATCGAATTTTTGTCGGAAGCACTGCACACAGCAAGAAATATCGAGTTTTTAGTAGTTTTTGGCGATTTTTTTGCATGAAAATTTTGGGTTTTAGGTGAAACTAATGATAGATTCGTGCTCAGGGGACCAAATTACAACCAAATAGACCATTTAAAAAAATATTAAAAATTCAATTTTTTTTTGGATTTTCGGGCAAAAAATGTTTTTTCACTTAATCATTGAGAACTTTTTTCCTTTAGGATTTGGCACCCCACTCTTTGTTTAATCTCTTCGTCATGATTTTCTCTTCAAAATGCTTTTTTAAGAATTCAAATCCGATAATTGTTCGATTTTTGGCAGAATTTCAAAGTTGGACCATCCATTGTTGCACATTTTTCCATGCATACCCCTTTGGCCTCGTATTTTGCCATTTTTCGAGTGAACTTTCCGGGAAAACTATAAGAGATATCGATATGATTCCAACGCC